>JBAMJV010006573.1:0-44664 GCA_037951105.1 Echinarachnius parma
TAAAGAATCGTATAATCTACTTATGTATTAATTTATGAAACAAATTGGCAAACTTTGTCTAAAATAACTACTTCATAATGTGATGTGAACGCACAGGTGCATAATAAGTTATGCAAACAAGTATTGGCATATCAACCTTGTAAGTCCCAGATTATCCGGCGGATATTCCAATCAAAGCCTGTCGATTGGTTGTATAGGTTTTTCCGGCCAATTTCGTCAAAATAGCGAGCATTTCTGTATAAACCTGCTGGTTTCAATGTTCAATTCTAAACTCCAGTACAGTCATCTCGGTCAAATTGCATTCAGTATTTGCAACAACAACGTATTAAAATTGGTCAGAATGTTCAACAATTTGGCGATAATGCATATCCGTCATTAAAATTCATGCCAGTTTCCTTGACCTAGATAGCCCCCCGCCTTATAGATTTCGGACCGATTTCGGTTTTCTATTTCGTTTTCAGACGTGCTTTTTAGCACAGTCTAACATTCAAATAAGAAGGATCAGAACATACAGTAATGACGCATTATGAGGGCAGGAAGGGGGGTGGGGGGGGGGGGGGGGAAGGAGGGGTGGCAGTTTACTTCCCTACTTTTCCATTATTCCATTACTCCCCAACCACCACCCCCAACCAAAGGCAAGTTTGTTTTTCTACTTAATCTATAGTTTTTCTCTTTATTCTGTATTCTCTAAGACTTATATTAATTAATTTTTCGTTGCAGATCAACACTGTTAATTATTGTTCACACTATAAGCTCAGTGGTAACTGTAATGTAATGTTATTTCATACACTTGTTTCATGTTTTGATTTTATTTTCCATTTTACACACAGTGCTTATTTTCATCATATAGGCACTAGTCATGTACTTTTATTTTTTTTATCGAAATCGAATGTATAAACGCCTATATTTTTACCTTTGTAGACGAAATCGTCATTGGGTCAAACCCCCCCCCTACCACCCACCTACCCCCCCCCCCCCATCTAGCAAAATAGCGAAACAAAATCGCCTCGCGCTACGCGGCTCGTGGACGATGCTCCGCATCGTCATTGGGTCTAACCCCCCCATACTTAGCAAAATAGCCCCAACAAAAAATCGCCTCGCCGCTACGCGGCTCGTGGACGATGCTCCGCATCGTCATTGGGTCAAACCCCCCCCCCGTCTTAGCAAAATAGCCCCAAAAATCGCCTCATCGCTTCGCGGCTCGTTGACGATGCTCCGCATCCGTCATTGGGTCAAACCCCCTGATTCATCCCCCCCAACCATGAGAAGAAATCGACGCCCTTGCCGTGTCAAATTGAATGCACATAATATGAACTAGCGCCCATTCGTGAAATTGAATGCCCCATTTGCGAATTTGAAGTCTGCGGTTTGACATTTGAGTACCCATAAACGAATATGCATGCTCGGAATATGAATTTGAATTACCATAGTGACTCCTCCGCGGCAATTGCATGAATTTGAATGTGCATAAACGAATTTGGTCGCGTAATGTAGGAAATGAGACGGAAAAACCTATATAAAATTATAATTAATGTATTAATTTATGAAACAAATTGGCAAACTTTGTCTAAAATAACTACTTCATAATGTGAACGCACAGGTGCATAATAATTATGCAAACAAGTATTGGCATATCATCCTGTAAGTCCAGATTATCCGGCGGATATTCCAATCAAAGCCTGTCGATTGTTGTATAGGTTTTCCGGCCAATTTCGTCAAAATAGCGAGCATTTCTGTAAACCCTGCTGGTTTCAATGTTCAATTCTAAACTTCCAGAACATTCATCTTCGTCAAATTGCATTCAGTTAGCAACAACAACGTATTAAAATTGATCAGAATGTCAACAATTGTGGCGATAATGCATATCCGTCATTAAAATTCATGCCAGTTTCCTTGACCTTATAGCCCGCCTTATAGATTTCGGACCGATTTCGGTTTTCTATTTCGTTTTCAGACGTGCTTTTTTAGCACATCTAACATTCAAATAAGAAGGATCAGAACATACAGTATGACGCATTATGAGGGCAGGAAGGGGGGGGGGGAGGGAGGTGCAGTTTACTTCCCTATTTCCATTATTCCATTACTCCCCAACCACACCCCAACCAAGGCAAGTTTGTTTTTCTACTTAATCTATGTTTTTTCTTTATTCTGTATTTCTAAGACTTATATTAATTTTTCTTTTCAGATCAACACTGTTAATTATTGTTCACACTATAACTCAGTGTAACTGTAATGTAATGTTATTTCATACACTTGTTTCATGTTTTGATTTTATTTCCATTTTACACACAGTGCTTATTTTCATCATATAGGCACTAGTCATGTACTTTATTTTTTTTATCGGAAATCGAATGTATAAACGCCTATATTTTACCTTTGTAGACGAAATCGTATGCTCTACACCCGTTTTTCTAAGTTGAGTGGTGTTAGTTCAATTCGATTTGATAAAAGTTGGCAATCGCACAGTCCAGCAATCAAATTGAAAGACATTATTTTGCTAATTGAAACACGATCCTGATCCTCATTAAATTTCGTTCTAAATTGCGTGCTATTAATGACCATTTGAGAGCTATTTTGACGAAATTGGACGGGAAAACCTATACTTTCATGTCTACGATGTTCATTTTAAGTTTTTGTTCTTTTCAGTGCATATAAGCAAATTTCATTTGCAAATTTTCCTGTAAGTTTAGGTTATCGAGTTGATATTCAAAACAACATTAATCAGTTTTCTAACTTTCACTTCTACGGTAACCTTTTTGAAGCTAAAGTTTCTTCAGGTGCATACAAACGTTCGTTTGCATAATTATGGACCTGTAAGTTCATAAAAAAGATTTTTTTTTTTTAAATGTACCAGGTTATAGATTAATAAATTTATTAAAAGAAGAGATTCCCATATCCGTCCACTGGGATGTTGTGCATGTGAACATTTTAAGTTAAATGGATGTTATATGGTCCAGTAATGAGCAAAAATGCAAAGTGGTATTCACTAACTCATTGCGCTCACTTTGTACACGGTTCTGACGATCCAATGGATAGTTTGACATCTGAATTCGTAAATATCTTTTTAACGAAAAAGAAATTTGAGTGAAACATGCAACTACCTATACGCACGGCGCCTGGCATACTTGCATTCACAATTCACAAACCTTGATTATCATTGTTATGATGATACAAAACTCCCCATAATAAACACATTGATATGTAAATCTCAATATATATATATACGGCTTTTTACTTGCCTAATGTTGAATTCTTTGTCTGAAAATAGACAGTTTTCCACCTTCAAAATACATGATTCGATTAATAAATACCCATATTTCGAGAAAAAAAAATAACCCCGACACAGCGCAATTTGTCGCTTCTAAAGCCAAATTCTGCTAGAAATACACAGCGAACAGGCGACGCTGGCAAGAAACCCGCACGCATTACTCCGCGTACGCGAACGAGCGATACGAAAACATAGAGTTGTGTACTGGTGCGCCGCGGTGGTCGCGCCGCACTGAATTGCATTCTGGGACTATATTCCTGACCACCGGTCCTTTTCCGTTCACCCTTCAGGGCTACTGTCTGGCCCCCCGTACAGGATAAAACTGCTGTCATTGGTGTTTTGGTTATCTCTGTTGTGAAATACTTCTATTGTAAAAGAAATTAGCCATGTCTCTTTTCAAGTAAAAGAAATAAGCCATGTCTCTTTTCAACTATATAACACCATGTGGGTGGGGCACTTTGGGGCTACTGTCTAGGGCCCCGTACAGGATAAAATTACTGGCATTGCTGTTTTCATAATAGGTACCCCCTAAAGAACGATATCCACCAACTTTTGTCCTTGTCGGTCTTCAACTAGATAAATGTGTTTTTTGACCCCCCTTTTTGGGCCCCCTAGGCTTAGGGTACAGGATGTGACCCGGCAGCAATTCATTTCATTGACCCTTGGCCACATACTAACATGATGAGACCATCAAACCTTTTGTCTCTCTTCAACTAGATAAACGCTCTGGGCCCCCGGTCTACACGGCAGACAGGTTGAAATTGAAAATGAATGAAACAGCTTCCGCGTTCGTACCGAAATGGATTGTACATTGAAGCAGACTCGATACAAAGAAAGGCAGAAACGTTGGCTTCGCGCCGTCGCTCTTTACGAGAAATCTGGGTGAGTGACGTCACTGTAGCATACAATAATATCTTATCCATGATCTATGTACAGTCCTCAGACGGACCTCAACTTCCCCGTATTCGCGGTTCAGCTGTATGCACATTTCTGTCACTGACGCATTGGTTTCGCGTAACACCATTGGCCCGTTATCTCGAGATTTTGACACACGATTGGTCAACTTTTTGATGAATATGAAAATATGCAGATTTTCAAAACGGTGGGCGTGTGGGTTTACGATCGTGGAACTCGACAATGAATCACAAATGACTGCTCGAGGTACATGTATTAATCTGCAATGTCAAGCTCTCTCCCTATCCCTATAAATGGAACAACAATCAAGATCGAACGCATTTAGCTCTGGCGGTCTCAACTATACGCCCACCACGCAGGCAACGTATATATTTGTGGATGCTTTCCCAAAAATAATCAATCCAGTTTCGATCAACAGGTTATGCAGCCGGCCTGCAGAACCAGCACGTGAACATAATTCTTTCTAACTTGAATCGGCAGCGTTATTTCTTTCTAGTGGTGAAAATGGTGGTGTTACATGCAGATGACATGATTAGTTCAGCATAGCATTATGGACAGGTGAATATCTTGACTTCTCCATGAATGTATACTTGACCGGGAATGACCATTGATTTACAGCAATAGGCTTACAGGTTTGTTTGATTACTTTTATTTCCATAAAAATAAACATCTAAACAATTCAGGAAATGAATACAGAAATGAATATAACAATGAATACAAACTTCAGCAATTGATTATTATAGTTAAACGTGGAGTACAAAGGATATAACGAATATTTGTTCTGGATAAACCATATCAAGCTGTAGAGCATTATATCCCCCACTACCGGTCTTCCAAGTTCCATGAAACCAGGTTTGAAAATATCGAGATGGCGTAATGGGGATGATATTATAAGGACAAAATGAAGACTCGATTGTGAAGAAGATTGAGACGGGGTGGGTGAAGGGACACGTGGAACGTGATGGTGAAATTTAAACAAAAGTTCGAGATGGGGAAGGGGTAAGATTGCTAGGGATAAGCGGGAAGGGAAACTGTGCAAGGGAGAAGGGGAGGGGAGTGGGGCAGGGGAGGAGATGGATTGTTATAGGTTTTCCCGGTCAATTTCGCTATTTTCTCATGCAATTTCATATCAGCAGCATTCAATTTCACCAAATCCGCGTTTGGATCGACATATCGTCATTCAAATTCGTTTTTAGTCATTCATATTAATTAACGGAGCAACCAATTTCACACTAGCGTCATGCCAATGTAAGCGATGGGTGCTCATTTTCGTTAATGGTCATTCAATTTCATCTCTAGCAGTCTCGGGTCTCATTTCGGTCATTCAAATTCGCGCATGGGCAAACAAGTTCATCACATTGGCATTCAAATTAAAAAAGTGCAGTGGACATGGTAGTGTAACAGCATGGTACATGTATGATATAGAAAACAAGATGAAAATAAAGATACAAAATGGAGAACAGAAATTATGATACAATAACGATCACATGACAAATAAGAAAATGTGATGAAATAACATTATGAACTCGCATGATGATAAAGTTAAGACAAAAAGATGAATGAATGAATGTACAAATAAAAAAATATAGATTACATAATTGAACATAAAAACAGATCTAGAAAAATGTGACTGAGGAATATCGAAAAGTGAAGATTAAATGTTGAAAAGTATCTAAAAAAAATGGAAAATATAGCCTGATGAAATGGTTGAGACTATAAGGTGAATGTGTGTGCGTGTGTTTATGTAAGCGTAACCAGTTGCGTACGCAGGATTTGTTCAAGGGGGGGGGGGGGGGTTATTTCTTCAGAAAAATGTTCTGTCAGCGGGGGCGGGGGGGTGGTAGTCGTAGGAAATTTTCAAAGCCGAGGCCGGAAATTTTCGACATTTTTGAGGCCGAGACCAGGGTTATGCACAATTTTTGAGGCCCGAGACCAGCGATAATGACGGTCGAGACAGGGGTGTTGAACCAACGAACCCCACCCCCTCCCTGGGTACGCCCATATGTTCGTAACTATGTGGTTGTATACATAAATGTATATACAGTATGTTTATTTGTGAATACGTATGGATGTTGTTTGTGTAACTTAAATTGAATGAGCATGTCTGGAAATTGGTCACCCATAAACGAAATTGAATGCACAAACAAGCGATTGCCCAGCTTACCGTATTAAATTGAATGTCCATTTGTTGAAAATAGCGCCCAATGATGAAATCTAATGCCCATTTGCGAATTTGAAGTTCGCGATTTGACATTTGGGTGCCCATATACGAATGTGGATGCTCGGAATATGAATTTGAATGACCAAAGCGACTCATCCACGGCAACTGCACGAAATTGAATGCTCATAACCGAATTTGGGCGCGTAAAGTAGGAAATTGGCCGGGAAAACCTGTATTTAACATAAACGAGAGGGGGGCGGGGGTTGGAAGAGTAGGGATGTTATTAACTCTATGTGATTCTAGTTTCCAATTTGCTTTGCTACTTTAATGTACATAACTATGCTACTTTAAAGTAAATTTATTATAATTTGTATTAATTAATTATTGTGCTAGATATTATAATTAACTTTGGCGTCATTGCTCAAGATTTGTGGTGGTATTGTTTTAGGTGGTATGCATAGGCTGGGCTGTACACAATTAAAAGTGTATAGTGACAAATTGTTTATATATTTTTGTTAAAACGCTGCCTCCTCCATGTACTGACTTCCGGGTTTTGTGTTGCTTTCTTATTCAATACATCATTCAATTAACCCTATCTTAACTGGGGAGGGGGGGGGGGGTCAATTTGACACCCCCCCCCTCGACTTTTCGCGCGATAATTCCGCAACGCGCTGAGATATTGCGACGCGACTATATGAGTTTTTTCATTGACGTCTTGCGCAAATTTTGAGACCAAATTTGCGACGATCAGATATACCCTTGTAAAGTCACGTGACCTTTTGTAAGTGATCGTCGGCCCCAAAATCGCTAAATTTTGTGATTTGTGTACAAATCGTATGGAAATTGATTTTTTTCCTAGAATACATAAAACCTTCATTATTTTTCTTTCTAATCACTGCAATCATTTAATTTTGGGCTAAAAATGTTCGGATAATGGTCAATAATTTATTCAATTTAAAAAAACAATAAAAAACATAAGTCGAAAAAACAAAGAAATACATAAAGAAATTTTGTTGTTGAAAACCTGTTAATTAAGTCATTGGGGCAATTCCACGATAACACCGGGACACTTCAGAACACATTTTCACTTTCCAAATGTAAATAACAAACTAAGTGTAAAGAATGAGAACAATCTTTTATTGTATATCTTTGACTGTTATCACAAGCAACTTTGAAAAAAATACAAAATTTTCATTTATTAATGAGTTACGCATCA
Organism: Echinarachnius parma; assembly: GCA_037951105.1. Taxonomy (NCBI): domain Eukaryota; kingdom Metazoa; phylum Echinodermata; class Echinoidea; order Clypeasteroida; family Echinarachniidae; genus Echinarachnius; species Echinarachnius parma. Next base: position 7,561 of record JBAMJV010006573.1, read on the forward strand.
TTAATTACTACTGTAACACCGGGACGCAAAAAGGACATGCTTTTTTTAACACTTTACATACTGGCAAAACTCTGTGAAGTTAATGAACATTTTGAAACTTGGCTATATTTATTTGGTTTAGTAGAGACTCAATAATAATAATTAGGTGTTAATTGGAAAAAAAATCTATCATGAAGATAATTATGAACTAGCATATAAAAAATTGTACCGTAACACCGGGACCGTAACACCGGGACCGTAACACCGGGACCTCTGAAAGGGCATGTACAAAGTCTATGGAAAATTAGGTTGTCTTACTATACTGGCAAAACTCTGTGAAGTTAGTGAACATTTTGAAAAGTGGCTATGTTGATTTGGTGTAGTAGAGACTCAATAATAATAATTGGGTGTTATTTGTAAAAAAAATCTATTATCAAGATAATTATGAACTAGAGTATACAAAATTGTACCGTAACACCGGGACTGTAATGTACAAAGTCTATGGAAAATCAGGTTGTCTTACTTTACTGGCAAAACTCTGTGAAGTTAGTGAACATTTTGAAAAGTGGCTATAGATGTTGATTTGGTGTAGTAGAGACTCAATAATAATAATTGGGTGTTATTTGTAAAAAAAAACTATTATCAAGATAATTATGAACTAGAGTATACAAAATTGCACTGTAACACCGGGACTGTAATGTACAAAGTCTATGGAAAAATGGGTTGTCTTACTAAAAACTCAAAACATTTTTACTTTAGGTAGTAGATCAAGCAACAATTTAGTATGTATGCATCAAGCTACCACCCCAACATGACAGAAACTAGCTGGTCACTTTAGTATGCAGTGATTCTCTATGCTCCCTGTACTATTGCAATGTAAGTCCCGGTGTTACAGTCCCGGTGTTACAGTGACCGTAACACCGGGACCACTATTCAACCATTTTTAATTAATTAATGAAATGTCCAATCATCATTTTGATACTTGTTTATGGTAGATATGTGTGGTCAAGATTTGGGCAATTTAAGTTTTTTTTTTTTGTGTTCGTAATTTTCTTACAATGCTAAAAATATCAGTTTTTACCGTAACACCGGGACAATATTCTTTATCATAAATGAATTGTTCATTGAAGCGTATCAAAATGAAAAAAATGAACTTCAATGATTTTTTTTATTACATTCAACCCTAAACCTCTGAGAAAATATAATAAGTTTTTACCTCCTGTCTTACTTACTCTTGCTACATTGATTTATTTTCAACACGTTTTCCAGACATTTGGGTGAAAATTAATTATTCATATTTTATGCGCATATTTTAATATGTTCCTGATGTATATTTCTATTTTAAAGGTCAGACTTTAAAAATTCAGTTCTTAAGCTTTATTTTGATACCAAAATTGAAACTATCTGACCATTTTGAAAATTTGGTGGTCATGTCCACTTTATCGTGGAATTGCCCATTGGGCAATTCCAGCGTGACAGACGGGACATCCACTCATGACTTTTTCACAGTTTTGATTGATTTGTAGGCAAATGGTTAAACATTAAACAGGAGTTTTTATGCTTATGATATTAAATTGCAGTCATACTTTAAAAATATATGAGTTTTATTTTGTGTGACCTCTGACCTAGATGTCAGTGGGTCGTTGAACTCAGCGTGACAGACGGGACACACTTTTACCAAGCTTTTTTCACTACCTCACTTAATTTTAAACCTCTGCTAACTGGATGATCTTACAAGGCTGCTCATGTCTGTAGGTTATTACTTGCCTAAGGCCAGTTGTATGCCACTACATAGGGAAATCCCCCATGTTTGTCTTAAATAGGAAAAAATCCAAAATATGAGCGTGACAGACGGGACAAGAAAAACGTGACAGACGGGACATGTACAATTCCTATGGGTGAATTGGACAATCTGTAAAATATACAATTTCAGTCATTTTTAGGAGTTTTTCTGTAATAAATTACACCCTTATTGATAAAAGTAGTTGCTAAAAGATAAAAGCAGTGTTATTTTTTTAATTTAAATTGATTAAGGTAGGTAAGCTATGAAATAATCTAATTTTACATAGTACAACACGATATCCAATGCATGGGACTGTAGAAAACCTTAAAATCCCCACCAATTATCTAAAATGTTGTTTTTACAGGTTATTTAAGTTGATAATGCCACCAACTATTGTGATAAGCCTCTAAAGTGACAGATTTAGCCAAACTCATTATGAAACAGCAACAACCTAGTTGAATTAACAAATTAGTAGTAAAAAAGAGCGTGACAGACGGGACAAAAACGTGACAGACGGGACAAAACGTGACAGACGGGACAAGATTAAAACATTGATATTTATATTCATAACTTATATTTTTACAAAAATGTAGTGTTAATGTAAAGGTAATAGGCTTTGTTAATAAATATAAAGTTGATCCAAAACCAGTCACAGGTATTTGCTAGGATTTAATTAATTGTTAAAAAACGTGACAGACGGGACAAAAAATTTAGTTGAACTTTGACCCCCAGTAAATGCACGAAATACAGGTTTTGGCGAAATTTGTTTATATTTATTGGAATTTTCACTCCGTATCTATGATTTGCATTCAGTTTTTGAATATGCATCAAGATATAAATACAAATATAATCAATTTCAAATAAACCTTATTTTTCACAAATATGTCTGAATCCAATTAATAAGTCTAAAAATGCAGATTTTGGGCAAAAATGGCAAAATATCAAAAAAGCAAATATGGTTTCAGAAAGTTCAAGTCATGTATTATCAGCCATAATAAGAAAAAAAACTCAACAGCAAACTTAATTTTGTTTGTTTTGGTAGACATTTTCATGGAATTGCCTTAAGAATAATCATGCACACAATTAGCATTTTCTGAGCAACATTTAGTGATTTACAGACAAAAAGAGGATTTCTGCATAAATTAGCATACTTCGCTAATTAATATGTGCATAATTTGCATATTTTACATTGGATCGTTTAAACGAAAATATGAGTGCGTCGCTAATACTCCAATGTACCTCTATGCAAAATTTCGCGTGAATCGGACAATTGGTCTTCGAGATCTTAGGGGGGGGGGGGGGGGTCAAATTGAGCCCCCCCCCTCCCCCCAGTAAAAACCTGGTCTGAAATAGCCCAGTTAGAATAGGGTTAAAATTTAAAAAGCTTGTATCTTTCAGTATGCTTAATTTAAACATGTTTCGCTAATTATTCCAAAAATGGGTAACCAGCAAATCTCTCCCAATTTCGAGATACGGAGGCCCGGGAACTATTATATGAACACTAGCTGCAAAAAAGGTTGGTTTTTCGATTCGGTTTTGAACGTGCAGTCGAAATCCCGAAATCATCATAACACATTTTGTCGACTTTGCCCTGCAAAAGTAAAATTGCGAACATGTATGAGGTTGTTAACATCGGTTAGATGGTTAACAGAGTAATTTTACTATGACTCTTTCAGTCGTCCTCGATAGAAACTTTTTTTTTTTCTTTCGTATCGTCCACGATGAAATTGATTGCGTGAAGCGTAGATGGCGCTTACCACAATCGCCTCCAGCGCCTATTGACTCGACGCAAAAAGAAAGAAAAATGGTACGCTAATAATTTTTGTTTATAGAACATGTACGACGAAATGTAGACAAATTGTCCTATTATATCAACACAAAGCAAAAATGATTTCTGCCAGTTTGGTATAGACTTGAGTTGTAATTATCATGACTCACTGGCTTATAATATTATATAGAAAGGTAATTATGTTTAAAAAAAATATATATATTATCTATACTCCAAGTCCAAATTGAAAATAATGCTCATTTCAAATTAATAAAAACATAACGGTGTTCAGGGCGTGTAAGAAAATTAAGAATTGCTTTCTTTCGTGATGACGTCAGAATATCTATCCTGAATTAAAGGGGAACCAAACGCTGGCATTTTGCTTACTGTTACTTCCAATTAAGTTTATAATTCCTGTTTCTTACATAACTGGCTTTTGTTATAATTATGCTCAGATGAAAAAGTCTTGCCAACAATTTTGAAATAGTTTGCACTTTGCACGAATGCGACATGACTTTGCCCAATTACGCGGTGTCATGCTTTTGCCCGAAAAATAGTTTTGCACAAAATTAAAGTGCTTTTTTCCCACTGATATTGCCGTTATAAGTGAGGGAAATATACATAGAGGAGGTATGGAGAGGAGAGAATGTGAGGAAGGAAGGGCAAGAAACTGGGACCTGGGGGGGGGGGGGATATTCGCGTATATTGGCTATAAGAGTATGTGCCGCTTTGAAGACCCCCTTTTCGGAGCAGATTGCCGCTCAAAATGGGCCACTCTGTAGACCTATAGGTAAAGACCCTATTTTGCCCCCTTTCATCCGTTCCCTATAGACCCCTGCCAAACGAGCATTCGAGTACAGTACTCTGGGATAAGGAGGCATTATACATAAACAGAGGGGGGGGGGGGGGCTGGTGGCAAATCGGATTAATGGGGGACGAGGAATGAACGGTGGGTAGAAAGAAAGAAAGACAGAAGGGGAAATGATTGAGGACACAGGGGTGTTTCACAATGATTTTACATTTAACTTTAATTAAGGGTTGACTTAAAGTTATGGGAAGTCATTTGTAGCCTTGGAGTGAACAAACATTTAAGAGCAAAAATGGGCATGTTTGCGACTTTTGATTAATTTTGCATCAATGACAAGGATACTAAAGCCCCTTTTACACCGGATTTGCGTAGAGTTGCGTAGTGTGGCGTACCGAGTACGCCGAAATAGGCTGCGTATTCCCCGCGTATTCGAGAACAAAAAACATTCTTCTGCAATTAACGCTCGTAGGAGCCGCGAGTAGATGTTTCGTCGGACTGGCGTAGTGAGGGCAGCGTACTATTGCGTAGGCATGGCGTACAGTAGCGTTGTGTTACGTAGACTTGCGTTGGCATGGCGTACAGTAGCGTAGTGTTGCGTAGACTTGCATACTTTCTGCGTTCAGTGTCTACGCAGACAGTACGCGAAAAAAAATTAAACACAATGCAGTAATCATCGTTGTACAAAGGGATTAGAAGGAGGAGAAAAGGGATAGTGGGGATAATGGCAAGTTATGAGTGGGTGTGAGAGGGAAAAGGGCGCCAATTGGAGGGGATTATTGGTGATTGCTGATTGAATGAATGGAGTGAATGAATAAACCAATTTGTCAAAACAAATCAGAATACATGTATAACATCAACGCATTGTAATCGTAGAATTAACAATACATTTTAAAGGAGCTGGCAAATGAGTTGCTAGTCGAGCCTAGTACTTTGATAGGGTAAAAGAGAGAAATGGAAGGGGAGAGAGCGTCCGATGTCAAGTCAGCATGACTGGGATTGTCGTGTAATAGCCCGATAGATCAGTCTTTCTCCTCGTTTGTTGTATTCACTCACCACTTCGTAGAGGAGACAGTATGAGGTCACAAAATATTAAAGGACCCCTCCAGATCGAGATAGAATTTTCTGTCTAGTCGTGTAGCTACTACTGGGCAATTCCAAGCAAACGCCGTGACGGTCAGAGGGTGTTTCTCACAATGAAAGTCCAAATAACTCATAAAATCTAAATATCTAGAACCAACTTTTGATATGCATCTGTAACCACTATCCTACCAATAATTTACAATAGGCAAGAAAACCAAAATTCCCAATAAATTATTAATTATGAATATCAATATCTGCCGTAACACCGTGACGGCAAAAAGACATGGGTTTCTTACATGCTAAGAAACTAAGTAAACTCTGTGAACTACAGGAACATTTTGCACTTTTGTCACATTAATTCTTTGTACTAGACATCAAGCTAGAACATCCAAATAAAAATGTAGAAAAAATCCAATGCTCATAGTAAATATGATATCATAAATGTATCTATGCACTGTAACGCCGTGACTGTAACGCCGTGACCTCTGAATTGTACATGTTATATGGGAGATATTAAAGAGATGAATAATATGATATAATTTTAATGTAGTGATCCAGAATCAATAAAGAACTAGATGAATGGGTGATATAACCAAGATGCTATTAAATGATCATCCGCATGACACAAATTTGCAGCACAGCGCCCTCTATTGATCAACAAATCTTTTAGGACATAATTGAAATTCTTATCTATTTCAGAAGTTAGTTAATGGAACCATCAAATATTAAAACCAAATAAAAACCAAATAAAAACCAAAATACATACTTAAATGTAACAATGAAATATGAGACCTTTGACATCTGGCCTTTGACCTTGTTTCTCAAAATAACATACAAATGTTTAATTTTTGGTCTGCACAGTGCATATTTGCAAGTGATTTGTTTCATGTAACATGATTTCAGAGTTAGTAAATGTTTGTTTTTGAATTGGTAATTATCCGAGTGACCTTTGACCTGTGCCCCAAACAGTTTCAGAAAATTGTCTTTTACCTACAGTACTCTTTCTAACATTGATTCTGGAACTTAATTGTGAGAACAAAAAACAACAACAATATTTTGACCTGTTGACCTATGACCTCCCATGACCCCATTCCCTAATCAGGTCATATACTTCACTGGATGCATACCAGTATTATTATCATGTTATCCTTCAAGGATTCTCAAACTATCTTGATAATAATATAATTTTTGCATATTTGTTAGCTATGTGACCTTTGACCTTTGACCTCATGGACCAAAATCATATCCAATAATCCGTACCTCTAAATACATGGATTGTACAAAGTTTGAACGAAATCCATCCAACGATTCTTGAGATATTGCAAAAAAAAGAACACTGATGTACAGATGCACATACAGACAGACGGACATACAACCCATACACATACATGACTCAGGTAACTTTGAGATGGAAACATTATCAACTGACCCTATTCATATAATTATAGCATGAGCAATGCCCAAGCATACCTACAAAAAATATCTTACACTATTTGATTATGTCTACTGTGTTATGTCAATGGGAATCAAGTAGGTAGCGTCACGGCGTTACACAAAACGTAACGCCGTGACCAAATTGATATTGATTATATTAATAAGTGGTAAAAGATAATGCTGCTATTCAGCATGCATATTATAGCCCTATGGGCTAATACAGAGAAAACAAAAAATTATTTCATTCCCATTCATATTTTTCCAGAAATATTAAAAATATATGTTTTTAGTGTAACGCCGTGACATATTAATGATTGTAAATGAGACAGTCACTGAAGCGGAACGAAGAGCGAAAATGACGAAATTAATATTTATCTGAAAAATTGAAGCAATGATCCTATCAACACTGAAATATAATTTTATGAAAACTCCTTTTCGCAGTTCTTTTATGCTTAATATTTAATTGAATGTTTTGTGAAAATAACTGAAAATTAATTTATGCTATATATTAACAATAAAATAATAGTTTACAATTTTTTTTTCAAAAACAAAATACATTTTTGGAAAGTTCAATCTTTTAGCTTTCATTTGATACCAAATTTGTTATGGTACAACGAATTTGAAAAATCAGTGGTTATGTCAATGTTTGCTTGGAATTGTTGGTGGCCATATAATACTTGCAGGTTGAATTAAACGCAGGGTTGAATGCAATGCAATTATTGGGCTCTCCGTCTAACCGAGACAAGACATAATCATTGATAAAAATACTGCGGGCATACATTATAATACAATTCCAGGGACTCTCTTTTCGACGGGGGTGCGCCTCACATTGTAGGTTTGTAAAAGGGAGGGGGGGGGGGGGGGTGTTCGAACGGCACTTTTATTTTAACATACACGCACGCGTACACACATCCAGTACTCATGAACGTTTTTATCAGGGTGGTGGGGGGGGGGGGGGGGGGGGGGAGGGGGCTGAAGTATTTTGACCGAATAATTTTCCCTCCCGATTTTTCACCTGACAAGCAAAACAAAACAAACGAAAATACTCCTCGCCATTTGATTCCAAAAAATATACGCCAAACAAACATCATTCTTCCAAAAAAGCCATGCAAACGTCACGCTACACCCAATCTCATATTCCCCGGCCTAGTCTAAGGGCCAATGTGATTGGATGATTTTTTTTCTTGGATGCTTTCCAAATCCACACTTCCAATGAAAATGCAGCCTGTAGAAAAAAACGCAACACAGATATAAATGTATATCTCGCACATAAAGTTCCGCAATCGAGGTTTGCACATTAATAACTTTTTTATTACGCTATTACCATTCATAAATGTGGTATCATTGGAAAGCGTGAATCATTGGAAATTTATGAATGGTAAAAACGTAATAGGCATTCAAGCCACATTTTAATCTTCAAACAAAAGGAAGGCCCTTTGTTGACAGAATCAGTGCATTTTGCAACATTTCACTTTTGACTTTGCCCTACATTTGGATGCAATGCACATTCCATGATGAAATACTCATAGTAAATGTTATATCAATGTAAAGGGCAGGATTAGAGCTTTCCAATGATACCAAATGTATCAATGGTAATAACCTAATAGAAAAGTTATTAATGCGCAAACCTCGATTGCGGAACTTTTTGTGCGAAGTATATATTGGGATGTAAACATCATTCCAGCTAGCTAGGAAGGTGGTATTTTGTAGCGGCTTTTCACCTGATCATTCGTATCTGAATCACTGTAGCATACGGCAGCGTTATTTATGTCTAGTGGTGAATGTGGTGCAGCTTGATGTTCATTATACATTAGACCTGTACTCACAGGCTGAACAGTATGCGATCGAGGTGAGCCAAGCCTGTGGTGTTAAGCCCGGCGCAGACAGAGCCGACTCGACCCGATCCGACTGGTTTTCAGTCAGGCTAGAGTCAGTTTCGCTCAGTCGGAGCCGATCCTACATGTTGAATCGGCCTCGTGTGACATCCGACTGGCACTTGACTGGAAAAATCGGAGTCCTGGGGCAGCACATACTGAGTTAATCAGGCTGAGAACTTGTCGGATCGGGTCGAGTCGGCTCTATCTGCGCCGGGCATAACTGTCTTGTAGATGGCACTTAGATCAATTCAATATGATGTTGCATTATCAATGATTATGGAGGACAGAGAAATTTAGCAAAGGGGAGGGAAACGGAGAGGTTTGTGGGTTGGTGGGTGCATGCATACATGGAGATGCAGACAGGGATGGAGAAATCGAGGTATAGGGTTAGGTTAAAGTGGTTCGGATTTGTATATCAGACGCACGGCGCTATCTTGCGCGCGGTGCGTACTGCATGCACAATGAATCCGTGTTATGCGGTGCGCGCCAACTAGCCTAGTTCAAAATGGCGACTCGCAGTGTAGCATCCCGACGCTTGATGACCTTTAAGGTTAAGGTTAAATTATAGGAATAGAGTTGTGATCAGGTTTATGGTCAGGATAAGGATTGGAATTAGGACTAGGGTTGGTTTAAAGGTTATGATTGGGATGATTGTTAGAATTGGCATAAGGATTAGGGAAGTTTAACTGAGCTGTTTTTTCTTGTGCTTTTCTTTTTGGTTACAGGCATCATTAACGTCTCACCATGTCGGAGATTACTTATTTGATGCTTCTTTGTACGTGTGTTAACATTTTAAAGACGCAAGGATTTCTTTTGGGATCGACTGTCTCTTTGTCTTTCGACCATAGACTAAGTGATCCAGACTCACACACCATTTGTAGTGTATTTGCTTCTGTCTATGAAGACTATGATCATCCACTCTTCGTAAACAATGATACATTTTCTAGTGCATTTAAACCTGGACAGCTTGAACGCTTTGGTTTTCATAATTATCGCATCCAGCGCAACTTGACAATGCTTTTCACTATAGCGAACCTTCAGGTTATAGATACGGGCAATTACCTTGTTCACATTCGTGAACTTGCCAATGGGGAAGTTGAAAATAATGCCCAGTACCCAGTTGCTGTAACCGTTACCTATCCACCGGGAAAAGCAAATTGTGAACTTGGCAGCAATGTTTCGGACACTGACTGGCAAACGATCAGTTGCAATGCAACAGCTGGGAACGATGGCTCTGGATATTTGGTTTGCCAGCAGAACTCGAAACGACTTCCTCTTCGAGTTCAAAGCGATTTGAGCACTGATGGGAATTTCATTGTGGCTGTCTATTATTGGATACACCCCAAGTTACCGGTCAGATGTTGTTCCATAGAAAGTGTCACCAGTGGCGATGCAGTTCCTCTAGACTCCTGTGATGACGTCATATTCGATCCTGCTCCTGCTCCTCACGACAATTTCTCAACAATTGATCCACCGGCCACAACCAATGCCCTGTCGACACCCAGACCATATTCTACAAACATGACAGGTGCGTATAATTGATGTGTTCATCTGTGTAGGATATGGATACTCAGCCTCGGTCTCGGTAGCCTTTAGTCAAGGCTCTATATGGCTTGGAGATTCTCTATGCGATCGCGAGCAAGCTAGCTGTGGGGGAGTACGGGGTCAGCGAGCGGGATGAACTGGCTCCCATATAGAGCCTTTATGAACTTAACACACAGTAATTTATTAATGAGATGAAAACATTAACCAATCAGATCGCTAGATGCGGGTGACCTCTGCCTGACTCGGGGCCTAATACACTATATTGCCGTGGCGCGTTCCATCATGTATCAAGGGGTTTATTTAGTATCAGACATTAATATTATCATAACTATTCTAATGATCAAATATGAGATACATCAGAGTAAAACTGAAGCATAGAAATACCTTTTTTGTATCCATACCAAATCTCACCTCTTTATTTTAAAAGAAAGCAACATATTTTGTAATGACGTACCCTATTCATATAATGGATGCGTCCGCGTATGGCCTACGCTAGTATGTTGCGGAGACCCTCTTACGACCAGTAACCGTGTATTGTGCAAGAAAGCGTGTTTGGTTTTACTTGGTTTTACTATGCAGCTTGATTGTGTGTCTAAACAAAAATTAACACTCGCAAACGGCTGATCTACCATCCCGTGGTAGATGAATATTTGTTATTTAATAGGTTTACATTAGAAATAAACAACAACCAATGTGCAAAGAGAGAAAGACTCTCGCTCCGCTCGCGTAATTGTGCATATAGCGTGAGAGTCTTGACGAAAGACTACGGTCTCGGCCATGATCAATAAATGGTCAATAAATATAAAGGAAATGTTTATATTGTTGTATATAATGGTATTAATAAACATTTGTAGTGATATTTTATAAGTTTTGATACACGTAAAATTATATGCATGCTCAAGCCGGTACAGAGACTGTAAATAGGATATCTATGCAGGCAACTGAAGACGGTTTTGATCACCATAATACATTTTGCTCAAAATTAATGACATGTATGAAAATATTTAGTAAATTACACCCTGCACCTTGCACTTTCACTTACAAAGCCCAAAAATGTTTGCTACCTCTGTATGTTCTTGGTTAATATGATTTGTTTTGATTTTATATATAATTTTGTTTGTTTTTTTGGAACCGGATGCAGGTGCAAAAAAAAAAACGAAGGCGACCAGAGTGCATCTCCATGCATCGGGGGGCCTAGACTGATTCGTCAGTTGAGAAGCCTGCTCAACGTACCGAGCCGGGTTGGCCCGATGATGCCTTTAATTTTGGTTTTGTTTATTGATGGTCTGAAAACGTTTATACACTTCAAAAAAAATATATACATATGTATATAATAATAATAATAAAAATATTAAAATAAAGAAAATAAATGAGAAGAATGAAATAATATTTAGTTTTTGGCGAAAATATTCAAATTGAATGAACCGCCAATAAACATCAAACAACAACAACAACAACAACATCAATCTCGGTCCGTTATGTAGTTTATGCTGATGATACCCAGCTTTATACACTTAAACATTCAGACCTACCATACCATTAATTATTCCTCAATTAGAGTCATGTTTAGTGGATATCAAATTGTGGTCATCAAGTAATTTGTTAAGGCTGAATACAGAGAAAACTGAATTCCTTCATATGTCATCTCGATTTAGAATAAAGAATATAATACCACATGTTGTGTTTAATCAGAGTTCACTGCAACCCGCAAAGTGTGTTAGAAACTTAGGTGTTTTATTTGATGAGAATTTGTCATTAGTAAATCGCATCATTAGACAGTATTTGGATAAAAGCACCACTGAAAGACTTGTCCATGCTTAGGGTACCACCACCCAAAAATAATATTCTTATTAAAGAAAGGTAACATCTTTAGTATTCCATTCCATCAACAAGTTCACACAAATATGTTTCCAGAACGAAACAAAAATAATTGGAAACGCATCACCATTCTAAAGCATGCGTTCATGCGGTCTGAATTACGCAGACTGCTATGTGTGCGGTGAATTGCAATGCGTGCAGAGCGAACGAATCGCCCGGGAATCTATTGTTTACAAACGTGCGCGTGAATAGCTGCATTGGCGCACTCGCAAATGGTTGGCCCGTATGGAACCAGTAAATAGCAGTGGTTCCGTAAGTGGTGGAAATTAATTGCTTTGTTTATGAATTTGCAATATTGGGTATCTATTTGATATCACAAAACGGTACCAAAACATATAATAATGTGTTGTTCTTTGCCTGGTGGTCCCCTTTAAGTCATATTGATAAAATTCTGCTGCTCGCTTGATAACACGTACTAAGAGATGTGAATCCATAAGTCCAGTATTGTATAATTTACATTGGATACCTGTAAATAAACGAATTATGTTTAAGATTTTAGTCATTACGTTCAAATGCATACATGGACATTCACCTGATTATATTCAAGAACTTATTAGTTGTATAAATATTCTAGGGTCCTTCGTTCTCGCCAGTGTATAAAACACTTGGCGGCGCCGCCAAGCGTATGAGTTGGTAGAGTTTCCCGCGCCAAGCGCAAACTTCCCCCGCCAAGTGTGCCGCCAAGCGCAATATTCAGCGCCAAGCGCCTGAAGTAAATTGCAAATAAATCATGTTTATACAAACATTTTCTCATGCTAAATGTTACGGAAATGTTTTCACCGCATGAAAGACTTTCTCATCATATTTTCTGCGGCGATTTCCCATTGATATGCGATCCCTATGCGATTTCCCTGCGCGCGCGGTCGTCGCGAGTATCTCAGAAACGAACCTCAAGACTCCCAGTCACACGTCGGAAAGCGTTCGGAAGCGGGCCAGGCGGCGCGGCGGGCTGCCCCGCGCCAGGCCGCTATGCGAAGAGGTGCTCTAGCTCTGATCGCGGAGCACCGTGCACGCACGTGGCCGGTTTGTTATTATTGTACGATCGACAATAGCATTTTGTTTTCGCGTATTATGATCAGAGAAAATCATATATATGATTTTCCCGCGATCATAACACGCTACTACATGTTTTGATAATAATCTAACATGTTTTATTTCATATTTGTTTTCATTTACAGACAGTCAGACACTGAGAAAGGGATCGTCCAAATAGAGCTGAAGACGGACGCACAACATGAGACGGATCATGCTGGGCATGAGATAATTATATTTATAAGACAAAGGGATTATAGATAGTCATAACCAATTAAGGGGAATAAACAATGAGGGCATTTTGGTCCGACTTGAGCGATTATAAGGAAACGTTAATTGGCTGTATAAGCTGTAAAATAATACCTAGACATGATCAACAGTTAGAACTTAGATTCGGATATAAATGGAAAATAAATTGATAGAGAATAAAGGGACAAACGGCATCAGATAACGGCCCGGGGAAAACAAACATGCAGAAAGAAAGGTTTAAGTTACAAACTTTCATAGGATAGCTGATAATTTGTTTGCACAAAGATTAATCATTGGACTGAGGACGATCATGCCATGATGGGATAAGGATGAGGAAATAATAATGAAGATGGTGTGAGCATGACGATCTCGGGCATGTATGATTATGATATCGGAAATGATGAACGGATGATCAAGATGAGAATGACGGTGATGATTATGACATGAATGATGAACGGACGAGGATGATGAAATGATAATGAAGATGATGAGCATGACGGTGGGGATGCATGATTATATCGGAAATGATGAACTGATGAATGTGATGGTAATTATGAAATGTGATGATCAAGATGAGGATGACTGTGATTATGACATAAAGGATGATGGTGCATGATCGGTGATCACTATATTATTGTAAAGCGCTTAGAGAAGATTATCAATCATTATTAGGCCCTATATAAGTCGAATATATTATAAATTCCTACTGAAGAAAATTATCAGTGATGGTATACGAGGCCCGGTGTTTCTCCTTGGCGAATTATGAAAATATATCCCGACTGATGGTCGTCAGACGGACCGACACGAGACATTAAGATGGAGAGAGGCGAAGCCAAGGAAATAATATGTCGAACTGAGGCAGAGGCAATACCGCGATTACAGTACAAAAATGTAAGTAGTGAGATTAGCTTGAATTGTTACTTTATGGGTGTTACGGGTTGGTCCTCGATACAATTCGAGTTTGACCCCCAATTTATATTTATTAAAAAAAGGAATGGTGTGTAAATAAAATAAGTATACGTGTCCCCATTGAATAATGTGCGTGCGCCCATCCCCCCCCCCCCCCCCACCCCCACCCACCCCCACCCACCCCATACCCAGACCAAGAGTAATACGCTGTCAGAAGCAGTATAGTAAATTCTAAAACCCTATTCAACCCAGCCCGTACGCAAAGTATAGTTTCTCATGAATTTTTAAATACAAATATCAGAACTATCGTAACCTCGCCGTCAAGTCCATGATCAATATTAAATTATTTTCCAATAAACTACTTTCAAATCTCCAGAAAGACAGCCAAAGATAAATTTTGCGTCATTTTAACAGTGAGATACACGTTCAAATTGTGACTGTAAGTTCATTGCATTGGCATTCGTGTGTGCAGCTGCATGCTGCAAACAGTCCATGATTAGAACGTTGAAACGACGTAAAATACCATTTGTGTTTTCTTTCGAAGCATGCAAGTAGTCTATTCGAGGTAAAGGTAATTTAATATCAAACATGAACTTACCAACAATGATTCGGCGATCAAAATATCTTACAAGTTTTACGTGACATTATTTACGGTGAGAGTATAATAATCACGACTCGATCTCTGTGTGTACGGCCAGCTGTACGGTACCTTGTACATACATGCAACATGTACGTTCCCGCCCTAGCTATTTAGCAATTCAACTTCAACTTGCCTTACGATGTTATTGTTGTTATTTAGCTTTCAAAATCCACCACGTGGCGCGCGTGTGTTGTGTGATCACATCGCGGCATACATTTGACCATTCAAATATTGCTTTCCCATAGTTCATAGACTTGTTTGGGGCTTGTAATTTGTCTGATAATTTATAATAATATGTACATAAAGCAGATTAATAGCAGATTACCTACCTGACAGACTTACCTTAGACTTTTTGGTACGTGAGCGCCGTGGAGTTTTAATTATGCCGCCATTCCCAAATCCCGATCGATGTAGTCATACTTGCACCATCACTTTCGTCTTGTCATGGTTTTATAGTCGTTTCAATACAATCATTATCAAGTTCACATACTCATTCATCACCAAGTCATACCAAGTAATCGTTTATTTTTCATTATTAATTATCAGTTGATTTTTTTACAAACTTTCATAGGATAGCTGATAATTTGTTTGCACAAAGATTAATCATTGGACTGAGGACGATCATGCCATGATGGGATAAGGATGAGGAAATAATAATGAAGATGGTGTGAGCATGACGATCTCGGGCATGTATGATTATGATATCGGAAATGATGAACGGATGATCAAGATGAGAATGACGGTGATGATTATGACATGAATGATGAACGGACGAGGATGATGAAATGATAATGAAGATGATGAGCATGACGGTGGGGATGCATGATTATATCGGAAATGATGAACTGATGAATGTGATGGTAATTATGAAATGTGATGATCAAGATGAGGATGACTGTGATTATGACATAAAGGATGATGGTGCATGATCGGTGATCACTATATTATTGTAAAGCGCTTAGAGAAGATTATCAATCATTATTAGGCCCTATATAAGTCGAATATATTATAAATTCCTACTGAAGAAAATTATCAGTGATGGTATACGAGGCCCGGTGTTTCTCCTTGGCGAATTATGAAAATATATCCCGACTGATGGTCGTCAGACGGACCGACACGAGACATTAAGATGGAGAGAGGCGAAGCCAAGGAAATAATATGTCGAACTGAGGCAGAGGCAATACCGCGATTACAGTACAAAAATGTAAGTAGTGAGATTAGCTTGAATTGTTACTTTATGGGTGTTACGGGTTGGTCCTCGATACAATTCGAGTTTGACCCCCAATTTATATTTATTAAAAAAAGGAATGGTGTGTAAATAAAATAAGTATACGTGTCCCCATTGAATAATGTGCGTGCGCCCATCCCCCCCCCCCCCCCACCCCCACCCACCCCCACCCACCCCATACCCAGACCAAGAGTAATACGCTGTCAGAAGCAGTATAGTAAATTCTAAAACCCTATTCAACCCAGCCCGTACGCAAAGTATAGTTTCTCATGAATTTTTAAATACAAATATCAGAACTATCGTAACCTCGCCGTCAAGTCCATGATCAATATTAAATTATTTTCCAATAAACTACTTTCAAATCTCCAGAAAGACAGCCAAAGATAAATTTTGCGTCATTTTAACAGTGAGATACACGTTCAAATTGTGACTGTAAGTTCATTGCATTGGCATTCGTGTGTGCAGCTG
Source organism: Echinarachnius parma (assembly GCA_037951105.1). Taxonomy (NCBI): domain Eukaryota; kingdom Metazoa; phylum Echinodermata; class Echinoidea; order Clypeasteroida; family Echinarachniidae; genus Echinarachnius; species Echinarachnius parma. The sequence continues at coordinate 24,239 of JBAMJV010006573.1, forward strand.
CATGCTGCAAACAGTCCATGATTAGAACGTTGAAACGACGTAAAATACCATTTGTGTTTTCTTTCGAAGCATGCAAGTAGTCTATTCGAGGTAAAGGTAATTTAATATCAAACATGAACTTACCAACAATGATTCGGCGATCAAAATATCTTACAAGTTTTACGTGACATTATTTACGGTGAGAGTATAATAATCACGACTCGATCTCTGTGTGTACGGCCAGCTGTACGGTACCTTGTACATACATGCAACATGTACGTTCCCGCCCTAGCTATTTAGCAATTCAACTTCAACTTGCCTTACGATGTTATTGTTGTTATTTAGCTTTCAAAATCCACCACGTGGCGCGCGTGTGTTGTGTGATCACATCGCGGCATACATTTGACCATTCAAATATTGCTTTCCCATAGTTCATAGACTTGTTTGGGGCTTGTAATTTGTCTGATAATTTATAATAATATGTACATAAAGCAGATTAATAGCAGATTACCTACCTGACAGACTTACCTTAGACTTTTTGGTACGTGAGCGCCGTGGAGTTTTAATTATGCCGCCATTCCCAAATCCCGATCGATGTAGTCATACTTGCACCATCACTTTCGTCTTGTCATGGTTTTATAGTCGTTTCAATACAATCATTATCAAGTTCACATACTCATTCATCACCAAGTCATACCAAGTAATCGTTTATTTTTCATTATTAATTATCAGTTGATTTTTTTGTACATCATCACATACTAAAGAAAAATCATCTCCAAGTTATTATTTTAAATATGACTATCAAATTATCAGTAAAACTGGGGTAAAACTATCATAAAATAGCCGAGCCATCATTTGAAATACTAAAGTAAAATGGTAAGTATTAATGATTAAACATCACAATCAAAATCATCGCTAGTCGGCAGTCGCACATGAAACTAAATCATACTCATACCAGGACCGTCAACAAATTAATTATTAAAAGAAGATGACTAAAACAACAGGGATAGACAAATTATTATAAAGCATTAACTGCATTTTTTGTTCAAGCCCGAATGTCTGTAGAAGCTGAACGGTTTCCGATGATTTGAAGGAGCCTCGCAACAAAATGGATGTGGTACTCTTACTGACTCGGACCGTCTGTCATCTTCCTAAAAAGGAAAGAAAAAAAAACATGTTATGATTATGTTGATAGTTATATTTTGAGGCCATTATTATGACAATGACATCAACGCACAACTGTCCCGAGTAAAGTTTATGTACTAGCTTCCCCCGAATTATACAGCTTGCTGGCGACTATATAGAAAAATCTAATGTTTTCATGTCCTTTTCCACATTGTATTTCACTGTCGGCCGACAGTAAAATACTGCATTTTAATGTAAAAGAGGACACAAAAACGATGGAACTGTCGGGAGTCTAGCTGGCGATCTAAACCGCCCGTTTCAAACTGAAACGTTGCATGCACGCTCGCGGCGTCAGCTCCGACGACTGGGTCTTTTTTCTATCTGCATGCACGTGGGAATTGATCGAGTTACTTGCTGTTTTAGTACCCAAATGAGGTCAAAATTCGCTCCAAAAGATGGTCTAGTTTTGAGTTTTCGCGCTACGCGCGGGAGGGGGGCACATCCCCCCTCCCGGCCCTCCCCCCTGCGCACGCTTCGCGTGCGCGATCGGCGCTATCGCGCCGATAAGAGCTCCGCCAAGCGCAATTTTTCCGATCTATAAATTTTTGATTTTGCGCCAAGCGTAAATTTTTTTCTGGCGAGAAGGCTTCAAGTTCAAAGAATCTTTTAGTTCAGTATTCTGTTAAAACTAAGACATACGGTCAGTGGTCTTTCCAGTTTGCTGCTCCTATGCTCTGGAACAAACTTCCTTACCATATTAGACAATCTGATACAGAGCATCAATTTCGAGCCAATTTAAAGCCTTTTTGTTTGTTAATGAATTATAAGTAACTTATATTATTTTATCTTTGCTCAAATACGCTTCTATTTCTCTCTCTCTTTCATTTATGCGCACTGAGACTTAATTGTAGAAACGAATATTAGTATTATTATTTATGGAAAATTACGCATCCCCCACCCCCCCCCCCCCCCCCTTCCCCCTCCTTGGAAAATCCTGGCTACGGGCCTGAACAGTGTGCATGGAAAAGCGTGATTGCGTTGAATGAGGCACGCGACTTATGTTGTTGTTTTGTTGTTGTTTTTTTTTGGGGGGGGGGGGCACACTCTTTATATTTATTCGTGGGGGTATTTTTCGATAATTGCTTTATCCGTTAGGTAATTGGGTAGCCTACGTGGCTGCGTTTTATCCGAGCACAATGTTTTTTTCAAATTGAAAATCTTGGATTTCAGCTCGTCGATAGATCACGGTGGTTCTTTTACTTGAACATGGTCAGAAAGGAGAACAACTCGGGACTAAAACAAAACAAAGAAATAGCCAGGGATATTTCACGGTTTCATAAGCTTTATTGATGCAAAGCAGATGAGACCATACTTACATTTTCGTCTCAACCCTCTCTCCTCTCTCTATCTATCTCGCTCCTCCTCATTACCATATTATGCCTACTACAGATGATGACGGGAGTAACGCTCACCGCGGCTCATTTAGCGCGGCAATAGTTATGGCCATTTTGTTGGGGGTAAGTTCAATGCAATTCAATTTCTTCGATGCAGAATCACTGAAATGTAATTTGATTTTGTTTTTTTTCGATTTTGAGGTCCTTTTTGCCTGACTGTGGCCATTTCAAAACTGGCGGGGGGGGGGGGGGGGAGGGGGTTCAGATTTGTATGTGATCGCAAGGTACATCATGTTCAGAAATAATTATTAGGTATCAGCAACATAATTTCCAATAAAGAAGAAGTAAAAGAAATTATATACATTCTGATATAGAACTGAATATACAGGGTGTCTCAGAAAGAATGCAACACCTACGATCGTTAATTTCCTTAACATCATCGACCAAAATAATGTCATTGTGTTTTATTTGATTGGGTAGAACATTCTTTTTCCAACATAATGATACCATAAGAATTGGTTTTGGGTAAGGCGTTTGGATCCTAGGGCCATTTTTCTGAGGCAATGTCGTTTCCTAAATTTGCTACTTTTTCGTCTCCAGCGATCCTCTGAACACAGAGACATTCTCGCCCCACGGCCTCCCATAGACAGAAGAACCGCATGGCTGCTCTCCCTTTGATAAGGAAGACAATGTGAGCCATACCGTAGGGGGTACTCTATTATGCAACATTGTATTCTTTATCAAAGGGAGAGCAGTCATGCGGTTCTTCTGTCTATGGGAGGCCGTGGGGCAAGAATGTCTCAGTGTTCAGAGGATCGCTGGAGACGAAAAAGTAACAAATTTAGGAAACGACATTGCCTCAGTAAAATGGCCCTAGGATCCAAACGCCTTACCCAAAATCAATGCTTATGGTATCATTTTGTTGGAAAAAGAATGTTCCACCCAATCAAATAAAAAACAATGACATTTAGTCGATGATGTTGATGAAATTAACGATCGTAGGTGTTGCATTCTTTCTGAGACACCCTGTATAAAGGGGTTTTAATCGTCTTCATTCATTGCCCCTTTTCAGATTGCTTTTATATTCATCTTGCTCGTCCTGATCCATCGAAAGTTGAAGCACACCAGACCGTATAAAGGGTACGTAGCTGAGATGGATAGAAATGATAATGGTCAAATATACACGCATGTTAATGGAACTACACAGAAGAGCGGGATGTAAATAATGAGCGATAACTGTTTGGAGAATACACGCACAGCAAGGACCAAAGACTGAGGAGATGGGAGAGGAGGGGACTATAGAGGTGTTCAGGTTTAGTGGTCGGAACTCATCTCTGCGCATTTATCGGCCCGGGTTCAAACCTTGGTTGCATCTATAGATGTGCGGATCTATCGGATGGTGACGATAAGGGATAAAGGTTTCCGACGTAAATAATCGATATTGATTGATCGAACGTGTTTGATTGAACGCATATGACATGTATGAAAAACCCAATAGAACCAACCAGCGAAGCTAGACACGGAATAGACCGAGCGATTTGGGTCAGGAGGGGAAACGGCTCCCCTCCCACGGTTTTAGAGAGGACTATTATGTTATACATATTGTAATCGTCTTGGTTCATGAGGCGTATTAATGATGTTTACATCTCAATATCTTTTTTTTTGGGGGGGGGGGGGGGTGGGGGGCTTGATCCCAAGGCTCTCCATATGTGTTTCAGTGATACTGATGTATTTATAGGAGAAAGTCATGAATACCATCAATTAATTGGGACATTTCAATTGATGTAACATCTTTCAATAACCACATGTTGACGCTTTACAAACTAAATGGATTATTGGACTGTATGGGAGTAATACTCTCCTATTATTTATCCAAATGGTAAATTATATCAACTAATTAGCATTTTGAATCATGTACCTGCATGAGGCTATAACAAGGGGCATCAATCAAAATGTTCTACGGGATAAATTGTCAGCAAAGACATCTTTTTTTAGGAGGTGAATGCCGTATACATGTATTTCATATTTTTACTAGGATCCTGCAATAAGTTTAATTCCTAGATAGTGCAAATCAACGTGAGGGCACAGTAAATGAACGTGTGATTTTGTTTTGTTTTTTTTCTGCTGTGATATACTGCATCAGTTTGGAATAATAATGTTTAAATTAACTTGTGTTGTAGATTTAAAAAAAAAAAAAACAAGTCATCAACATATATTTTGTTGATCATGTATGGGTAATTTATGTGTACAAAATCGTGGTATAATAAAGATCAATATAAACTGGATATGAAAAATACAATGGAACTATATCTAAGAACTAAAATCGTTATAATCAATAATGATGCATGAATTAATGGTAGAAAATATATATTATAATAAACGGCTGAAATACAGGACTGTTTTTCATGAAGCAAAACAATCTGCCGTTAAAACAAGAGGGGCCTTGAGAGTTTCGGCCATGTTAAGGCAAAAATATCAATGTGTTATTAGATCGATCAACCAAAACAAATTGTTTACCAATTTGGTATATTTTCATGTATTAGTATAGGATTTATAAAGATTTTATCAATGTATTGAATAATGGTTGGGCCTAAACATTTGTTCTATTAGAATACGGATGTTCTACGGATGTTTCAGCTGCTTTGGAACCGATTCTGATTTAAAATCAATATTCTGTCTTTTACATGATGTCCTGTTTTGTATTTTACACTTAGTTTTTCAGTTCCTCACGAGAAAAAAATCTTGAATCGCCTTAGAACTAAAATCATTGATGTGAGTGAAGTGGACTTTGCTCTACTTATCAGTATTGGAAACACGTGGGTTGTGTTTACTATAAAGGATATAATGCAAATAAAAACGAACAATAATAGGCGAATGTCAAACTGAGTGAACTCGTTCTCGTTTGTTCTCAAAATGATCTTTGGCATGACTTCTCTGGATGTGGGGTTGGCACGCGTACATTAACCGCTCTTAGTACTATCGTTCACTTGTCTTCTGAAAAGATGCCCACTTGACAAAGTATTACTTTTCTTCACACACATGTTGGTGATTGTTACTTTAGTTTCCCTTGCATTATGCCAGTGAAAATATTTTATGATTTAATTCTAAAGGCCAAAGAAGGGGTTTTATAACGCCCTGACAAGGAAAATAAAGTGTGACATTGTTTGACATTTATCTCAATAAATTTCTTAAATACATTTATCTTGTATTTTGTTAAATTGTTGTTTTTGCCTGCATAAAGCCATGAAAAAAAAATCTTGCTAGCTGATATCAATATTCCTGGGGAGCCCTTCATAGGGCATGATAAGGCATGTATGTGATAAGTTTTTGTTTTCTGGTTAAACCATCATCATCAAGTGCATTAAATTTCAATTTCTTATTAGCACATTTTATGTTTCCAACTGTTCGAACAATACACACATTCCCTTTTATTATGTTTAATGTGATGTGATTGTATTTATAACGGGTGCTAACAAATGTTAAACACTTTCTGTGTTATGATAATTTCTTTTAATAAATTATGATTATTTAGTAGCAAGAGTTAATTTTAACACAACATGATATTGAGCAGTATAAATCCAATTATGAACTACAGGGCCCATACTCATGAAAGCTCGCTAGATTAGTTCCTTGCTAAGTCTAATTTGGATGACGTGGCTAATAATTATACATAATATCTTTTAGTTGCTAACAAAGGTCAACTTAGTGGGTACCTCAGGCTTACCAAGTTGACCCTATAGTTGGGGACTAGGAAAACTGTTTGTTGCTCAATAAACTGCAAATTAAAAATACACTTAGCAAGGAAGCTATAGCGGGGTTTCACGAATATGGGGCCTGGTGACTCGCAATATTATTTAATGTCCAATTACGCACCTATACTTGTGACGTTGTTTATTGTCAGGTTCTAATGTATTTATAGCATTCCTTGTTACACAGTAACAACACGTTACAAAGGTTGAATATTTCCAATTCATGTCTTTACACTTCTACTAGATCCTCTTTGTTTGACCAAACATTAAATGAGCGTACTGTATGCATGTCGCATGGCTCAATTACAGGAGTGATGTTTGTCCTGATTATGCTAAAGTTTGCTTAAATGGATAGTTGAGTTCTGGTAAGGAGAGTACAGTTTTGGTGAAACTGAATTTTAGTAACCAAAACCTGCATCATTACATTACAAACTAATAGTTATAACTAGAAAGGAACACAAAATTACAAATGACGTAGTAAAGATCATGTTATCATTCAAAAAGAGCCGTTAAAACGTAAGAGGGCGCTCTCTAAACACTCATCGGTTTCAACCATTTTGAATAATATATTGTGCATGTGATGCTTTGTTGAAATAGTGATTAGATAGAGAAATAACCAACAACTATTTAAATACCTATTTTGTAACTTTTTGAAAAGAGGAAGCATTTTTTGAATTTTTAACGGCTGGTTCAAAATTCTGTAATAAACCTGGGGCCCCAGGTTTATTAAAAATTGTTATACTTATGGATATTTCAGCCGTCTCTGAACCGATTTTGATCGAACAAAGATTATTTTATTATTTAAATATCATGCTCTTTCAAATTTTACACTCAGTTTTTCATTACCTCACAAAAAAAATAAGTAGTCTAGCGCCCTCTCTACCAAAACTCAACTATTCCTTTAATATATTTTTTTACTAATGATTATATTGATTTTATATTAGTATAGTGCAGATATTGCAGTGTTGACATATTATACAGAATTTAATTAATTGAATTTAATTCTGCTGTAACGCCTTAATATGATCAGATCATCAGAAATGCATAGCATGTACTATAGTATTACTAATTAAATAGTTCACATCTTCTTAAAGGAGATAACCATTGGGCTACATTATTACATATGGACAAAACTAATGTATCCTAATCCTTGAATCTGTAATAATTGTACTGTCTTCCACATAAGTTTAGAAAGTCTATTTGATATAATTTTGAAGTGTAGAAAAGGGACATTCATATGAGTTATGGCTTTAGTGACATGAAAATATATTATGGTTTTGTATCGGTTGTCTGTGTTTATATCATTTTATTTATCATTTAGTCTATTTAGATCATTTATTATTATATTGTATCTTCATTATATATTGTGGTTAAAATTGTGATATATCATTTTGTCCACATAGAGCACAAATCATGTTACTAGCAATTGCCTTTTGAATGAGAAAACAATGACTTGAGTTCTGTATGATGTCTTTAATAATGCTAGAGATTACTGTGGCATTCGTGACATTTACAGAGTAAGCACTTTGACAGTGAATGAGGTATATATAGTATATCTTTGCTTTTAATCACAGTGAGGAAAATCCTCTGAAATGAAATCATCAATATTCAATATTCAATATTCAATATTCGGGGTAACATTTGGCAGTGGATCTCATCCTTCTTATTAAACCGCCAGCAAAGGGTCCTCTTCCTTGGCCACGCCTCTGCCTGGACTGGGGTATCATCCGGCGTACCACAGGGTAGCGTTCTTGGACCTAAGCTCTTCAACCTTTTCGTTAATGACATTTCTGCTCATATCTCCTCCCATTGTGCCTTGTTTGCAGATGATATATTGTTGTTTAAAACAATTAATACATCTGATGACAAAAAAGTTTTGCAAATAGACATCGATGTCTTACACCAATGAGCAATCATTAATGGTATGTTATTTAATTCTTCTAAAACTAAAGTCATGCACATCACTAGACATGCTAGAAAACGTGTTTTTTTACGTCCTACATACAAACTTGGCGAAGTAGTGCTTACATTTACCCCCTCATTTCGATATTTAGGAGTAACGATTAGTTCGGATTTGTCGTGGAATACCCACATCTCTACAATTACTGCTCGGGCTAATATACTTCTAGGATTTATCAGGGTTGTCGCCCGAGGTACCTCCACTAATACCATCTTCTCCTTATACAAGTCCTTGGTGCTACCCATAACACTGGCACAAATTCAACATTTTGAGCGCGTTCAACGGACAGCTACGCGCATAGCACTTAAACAGATGAGGGGTGAGATGGCCTATGCTGATAGACTTAAAGCTCTCAATTGGTTTACATTGTCATCAAGGAGAGACTATCTCCTTTGTTCCTTTTCTTTCAAATGTCTCTCTGGTGTACGTGATTGTTCAATGCTCTCTGCAAACATTATTGTGAATCCTCGACACCCTGACAGTTTGACATTTCAGCATCTAACTTCTAGAACACAATCTCTTTTTTGTTCGCCATCTCGTCGTTTTCCTAGAGTCTGGAACAGTCGGCCATCTAGTGTCAAAGATGCTGCCATTCTTTCACCCTTCCCTGCATTCCTTTTCCTCTTAAAGTTGTCTATCCTCTCAGTTCAATAGGCTCATTTGACTACTAAGGTCATTAAGTTGCAATTATTTAATATGCAACTTCGCTTCAGTATTGTTCCTTATTAGGTCTTATCATAAATAGTCGAGGGAGCGGTAATACTCCCAATGCCCTTATTACCGCGAAACATGTATATCGAGCAAAGCATGTTTACTTTTTATAACTTTTTATAACTCATTCATAATATATTTTCCTTATATCCATAAAATATGAACCACATTCATTGTTAGAATTCCTTTTAAAGTCGTCTATCCTCTCTGTTCATTGAAATGCAACTTTGCTTTAGTATTGTTTTTTACCATTTTACACGGTCTTATTATAAATAGTCGATGGAGCGGTAATACTAATGTCCAATGCCTTTATTACCGCGAAACATGTATACATTACATGTGTTCTTCATATAACTCATACATATTATATTCCCGTATATACAGATAAATTAATTCTCTATTTCAGGTGGTTAAGATAATTTAGTTATAATATTTGGACGTTGATAGATAATTTTGTAACCATCTTCGTATATTATGTTAATTGTTATTTATGTTCCTTAATGCTGCATCTTCTGGAGACAGTGTGTGAGGGTTCACATGCCCTAGGGCAACAGTGATGTACATTACTTTTGTGTACCCCGGCTCACATACTGCTCCTCACTATTTTATTTTGTCCATTTTCTTCAGTTTTGTAACTTGTATCCTTGTATTATGTGCATATATGTTTATAGTTGTGTTGTATTTGACATTGTATTATGCTATTTGGTCGAATAAATAATAATAATAATAATAATAATAATAATAATAATCAGTAAAGCTAGTCTGTGGCTCTTATAGTGCTATATACTTACCTGCATTTATTTACAAATCTTGCAAAAACATTGCAATGCATATTATTCATTGCAAAATAAAAAAAATAATGCATGAATAAATAAAGTCATAATAAAATAATTGTAGAATGAGTGCTTACAGTATTTCTTTGTTCAAGAGAATGTTCTGTTTGGTTCTAGGACTACTACCCCCTGGACAACCACCCCTCCCCCCCCCCCCCCCGGACGACCCCCCCCCCCCCCCCGGACGACCTCCCCCCCCCCCCCCCCCAGGACAACTACCACCCGGACAATTACCCCCTAGAACAATTACACCCAAGACAATTACCCCCCAAGACAACTACCCCCCAAGACAACTACCCCCCAATACAACTACCCCCCCCCCCCCCCCCCGGATAATTACCCCCCGGACGATTACCCCCTAAGGATTTTGGCACTTATTACTCTCAAGATGTGGTTTAAAGGGACTGTCCTCCTTTTGCAAGCCAAATATTCGGTTGAGAGCGAGTAGGGCGTTAAGTCGATTCTATATTTTAGATCAGACTCAGAGCCTCCTCATTGTAATGCCAAATGTTCAGAAAAATAATCATTTCTTACTTGGTGGAATTTATAAAAATAAAAAAAATTTAAAATGCGAGATAATGCTTTGGTCACAAATGGTCCGGGCGCATTACGATTTTCTCCCTACGGCGGATTTTCTACGATTTTGGGAAATCGTGATATCCAACGATGTCTGTAGTATTTTAGAGTAGCCGTCACATATTCTCCGGGCCCCGTACGATGACCTTTTTCTTAAAATAAAACATAAATCGCACGGCCCCCGTGAACACAAACTAAGTGCCCGTACGGGTGCCTTATGGTACTCTTACGGTGAGTCCGAAGCACTTGGTGTCGGTAATTAAGCGTCTGTCTGAAGTTCATTGTCATTTTAGAAGTTTGCTTTATGCCATTGACATGCTCAGATTTGGAGCCTTGAGCGACCAGAAACGACGTCCTAGTTGATGCATTGGTCGCTAAAGCGCTAATTTTTGGGTCGCTATACACAGGTTTAAACGTGCGTCGGGACCAAAATGGGGTGGTCGCTGATCGCGTTATATATAGGCAGGTGGTCGGATTACGCAGGTCGCTTAACACATGATTTTTCAGGGGAGGACCGGAGAGCGGTCGTTATGAGCAGGTGGTCGCTATAGACAGTTGGTCGCATTAGCAGGTTTGACTGTATATAGGCTATATACTTCGCTTTATCATTCGCTCTTCCTATAAGTAGGCTTGTTAAGACCCAACAATATGGGTGTTCACTGCAATTTGGGGTACGATTGTTTAACTTCGCATACATATTCCATGAATCAAAAGAGAAAAATTCATCCAAAGAGACACTCTGTATTTATGCAAATTAGAACTAATTTCCATAATTTATGCAAATGTACTCATGGGAATGGGATATCTATGCCAATGGTGTTTTATTGACATATTTGGGAGAACATATTCCTTGGATCAAAAGAAGAAAATGTATCCAAAGAGACACTCTGTATCTATGCAAATAAGGCCTAATTTCCATAATTTATGCACATTTATTCATGGGAATGGAATATCTATGAAAATTGTGTTTTTATTGTCATGTTTGAGAGATCATATTCCTTGGATCAATAGAAGAAAAATTATCCAAAGAGACACTCTGCATCTATGCAAATTAGGCCTAATTTATGCAGATTTATTCATGGGAATATGTTCTGTCCAATATATAAATATCCCATTCCCATGAATACATTTGCATAAATTATGGAAACAAGGCCTAATTTGCATAGATAGAGAGTGTCTCTTTGGATGAATGTTCTTCTTTTGATCCAAGGAATATGTTCTCTCAAACATCCCAATAAAAACTAAATTTTATCGAATATACCATTTTGCATAAATTATGGAAATTAAGCCTAATTTGCATACTTACAGAGTGTCTCTTTGGATGAATTTTCTTCTTTTGATCCAAGGAATATGTTTTCTCCAATATCTTGACAAAAACATCATTTTCATAGATTTCCCATGAATACATTTCCATACATTATGGAAATTAGGCCTAATTTGCATATAAACAGAGTGTCTCTTTGAATGAATTTTCTTCTTTTGATCCAAGGAATATGTTTTCTTTCAAATATGTCAATAAAAACACCATTTTCATGGAATATCCCATTTTCATGAATAAATTTGCATAAATTATGGAAATTAGGCCTAATATGCATAGATACAGAGTGTCTCTTTGGATGAATTTTCTTCTTTTGATCCAAGGAATATGTGTGCTTAGTAAAAGAATCGTACCCCAAAATGCAGTGACGGACCTCTTAACAAGCCTACTATATATACCGTATAGGCATGCATTCATAACTTCGTGCGTCTTTAGATGAAGATTTTTAACAGTTAATATAGGTTTTCCCATTCATTTTAACACTTTTGTCATTCAATTTCGTCCCGAGAAGCCGAGAATATGCCAATGCCAACTTCAATTTCGTCTATTGTCGACCAATTTCACAAAAAGTCCATTCAATTTAGTAATTTGTCACACATTTTCGTCCAGTACAATTCAAATTCGTCAGTCACAGATGTGTTCAGCAACTGTGACCGACGAATTTGAATTGTAATCGACGAAAATGCGTGACGAACGACTAAATTGAATGGACTTTTTGTGAAATTGGTCGACAATAGACGAAATTGTAGTTGGCATTGGCACATTCTCGGCTTCTCGGGACGAAATTGAATAACAAAATGACGAAAGTGAATGGGAAAACCTATATTCGTAAAAAGACAAAAAGAGAACCGACAAATAACTTTGAAAAGATTTAATTTCCAGAAAACGAACGTTCAACTGATTATTCATCGTACGTTTTAATTTCACTTATAATCATAAAGGCGTCTTAATGTATTAGTTAGATTATTAGTTAAACATTGTAAATCTTTGATATCTTTCAAATCTGATTCATGAATATTCATGAAGTAAAATTAACTTAAATCTACGCTTTTCTAATGTTATTGTTACTCAAAATAGTAACAAGTAGAAATTACTTAATTATTTGTATTTGCTTTTGTTCAAATTACTTAAATGTATCTAGTTTAATTTTCTACTTATTTGTTTTAATGTAATTTTTACATGAATTTATTGAGTTGTTCTGTTAAAGTTTATAGAACTTAAATTAAGCGAGTAGGCAGGACAAAAATGTGTTTTTGCTTAAATTCTAATTGGAAACAAATAAGAAATAATTACTAAATGAAAGAATATTTTTTACAGTGTATACCTTCAACTTGATTTTGCACATAAAAGCTGGGTTTGCTTCAAAATGTTATCCTAAATCATGCTGCTATTAGTTCGATGTTTTGACACAATGATAGGCCTGGTAGCTGCAGCCCCCCCCCCCCCCCCCGAGAATTTTGAAAACGGCAATATTTGGGCAAGATTAATTAATTTTCGAGCAAATCCATGTCACCGTTCGGGCAAAATAATGTCATTTGGGGGGCAATCATGTCATTTTCAAACTTAGGCATAAAAAACATAATTGTCTGGCACAGAAATCAGTATGAAGACCCCCGTTTCTGCTTGTCAGGCCCGGGAGGGAGGGAAGGAAAATAAAGCAGGGGCGGATCTAGCTTTTTGCTAAGGGGGGGGGGGGGACCCAATGACGATGCAGAGCATCGTCCACGAGCGGCGAAGCGGGGGGGGGGGGGGGGGGGTTTAAAACCCATAACCCCCCCCCCCCCCCCCGTAGATCCGCCACTGTAAAGCACCATAAATCCTAAATCAGTATTGTTACGAATGTAGATACATGCATTTAATAGTGCTGCAATTATTATTGGACCCAGTCACTGACCTCTATATTCCCCATGTAGATAGGCTGTTACTTCTTTGTTCTTGCGCTGTTTACCAACCAGCAACTTCCACCCACTTAAACCGTGTGAGTTGGTTCCCACTTAATCGTCACCTACAATGCCATTCATATACCATCGCTTTTATGTGTTTCCCCGTTTGCCCATCTATTGTCTCTCATCTTAACTTCCTCTTTGTATGCTCTTCTTTCCTTGTAACCCTCCTCTCTCAAGAGCGGTGTTATACTTTGATGTCTATAATCTGTTTTACCCTCTCCTTAATTCTTTAGTCATGAACTTCACACCTACCTACAGTAACACCCTCTATTGTGTTGACCCTTCTCTCAGATGTTGCCGTTAGCTTAACCTTAAGCTCTGTAATGTTTAGGGATTACTATATTTCTAAGAAGTAAGTCCCTTGTAATGTCAAGTCGCTATAGTTTGTTCTTTGCTGCATTTAGTAACCTTTTAGTTAGTGTCTTAATAGATGTCATCCTTTGTCCTCTAGCCTATATAAGCTCGACATCTCTCTCACTCGGGGTTCATATACGTTGAGATCAAGTTGAGTGTTAGCAGTTATTAGGTTCATAAAAGTCAGTTATTATTATGGAGTGGAGTTCAGTTTAGTCAGTCGTCAGTTCAGTGCAAGATTCGAGACAGTTAAGTTGTAGAAGACTGTTTGAGTGCGAAGTTAGTTCAACTAGAGTTATACTTCGAGTTAGTCCTGTTCGTCATTACATTGTACGACGTTGTTTATGGAAGAATAAACGAGTAACCGAATAACTCTCGCCAGCTGTGATCTATTCTCCAAGCTTGTGGAACGTGCTTAAAGAGTGAATGTGGTTATGAATGCGATTTAGAACTATATAACCTCGGCCATCCAGACATCCATTATATTCATCATCATCTTCATCCCATAACGATTCTGTCCGTCAAAAGATACAGAATCTTTACAGTATGAAGACCCCGTTTCTGCTTGTCAGGCCCGGGAGGGAGGGAAGAAAAATAAAGCACCATGAATACAAAATGTGCCTTTGAAATACCGGCGCCCATGTTATTAAATCGTGTTGAATGATCACATAATATAATAATCATACGAAGTTATGGAGAATACCTAAAACATGATTAAAGCATGCCTGGATAAAGTTATAAACAACTTTGTGTTTATTATTATCATGCATGTCGAGGTGTACTTTTGTTGTTATTTTTTATAATTTGCGAGCAACAATGGACACTATATGACAGTTCACTTAAAAAATAATAGATTGGATTTGAAGGTGCTTTTCAAAGGGTGTTTTGTCTGGTGCAGACGCCGTGCGCGTTTATTTTTTCCGTAACCCTAACGCGTCGCTTTTCCTCAAAAACTCGTAAAAGCGCGCTGGTAAGCCAAGACTAGCCCCCGCTGCTATTATGCATCAAAATCTGCGGCTCTGCGACATCGAACTAGATAAGACAAGTCCAAGGGCAAGGGTGACCATTATTTAATTAGTGTCCGATCTCGATGCGGACTACGACCACGACAATGAGACTAGGAACATTATGATACATCTAGGCGTATAACTATCACACTCAGTGGCGTAGCTACGGGGGGGGGGGGGGGCACGGGGGGCACGTGCCCCCCCCCCCCCCCCAATCGTTTGGCAAAAAAAAAAAAAAAAAATGACGACCCGACATGAAGCCAAATGTGTCTACAATGTATATCATTCATTATTATCACGTTTTATTTAATGTGTGATAATAATCATTATCAACGATAATAACCAAGAACATGACAGTCGTTCCCTAGTACTAGCAATAGCGCACCTATATCAGTTTGAAGAATCCTTCCAATATAGCGCCTTATGCAAATTTTCAGTCCCGTGCGCGAGGATCGACGCTCACCGCATTTCAGAAGACATAGAGCGCGTATAGGCCTAATAAACTTCCTAGCATGGTAAATCGTTTATCATACCAAGGGCCCTTTTAGGATCTTGAATCTTCCTCCCGCTTTTATAGATAATTTTGACGCCTTCATGCAGGCTATAAAGGCGCATAGCTGCACTACGTAGTCCTAAATGTCTAGGTAAAGACAAACTTCTTTTACTAATTTCTTCACTCCAAATGCACCCGTTCCATTAATTCATGATGCATAATCTAGGCATATTGTTGATGATCATGATTGAAGGAGCACCAGTCATCTTCTCCAGAGTCGATATCTGCATCAGTTGAGCATAGGCCTACTGAAACCAATTCAAGGGACCCGAGCATAGCTGTTTTTTTAAAGTTTGAAAAGGACTGTAAATCTTAATTTTTGCCGCGCGCTTCGCGCGCATATTCTGAAATACTGATATATACGAAATTTATTAGACCCTCATCTGTCATGTCTATAGCACACTATCATCGGAAAATAAAATAATTTGAAATAATATATCTTTTAGTAAATTCGGTCCATATGCGCTGAATGCAAATAAAATTGGAATATTATGTCCCCCACATTAGAAAGGAGAGGAGATTGTCCCCCTCCTTTGTCATTAAGTATGTTTGGTCCATACTTATATACTTTATATTACGTGAAATTTCTGTCTTAGGTGTGCACCAAATCGCACAATTTCAGGCCCCTAAATACGAAAGCTCCCTACTGTGGGAGGGGGACACCCCCTCACACACCCTCCCCCAATCGGTCGCTTCGCTTCCTCGCAATGTCTCCGCTCCACTTTTGCTTAGTTCCATTGGAGCTCAATGCCCTAGACTATATCGATGGCTCTATAGTATACAGGATCACGTGGATCCATCTCACGGGCTTAAAGGGATCTAGTAACTTTGTTGACATGTTCAAAAAGTGATGAATGGTTGATGCAATGTATATTGTTGTTATCTCATATGTCCACAGGGTATTGTGTGAAAATTTCAAGTCAAATGGACATTGTATGGCCAAGTAATGAGCGAAAATGCAAAGTGATATTCAGTAACTCACTGCACTCACTTTGTACACGGAAGAAAAACTCGCCCGGAGTTTTTCTTATCTGAATACTTCAATCATACATATCTTTGTAACGAAAGGGAAATTTGAAAAACCGAAACCTGTCCCGTGATTTTATTGTTAATACGAATACAACAAGGTATAAGGGAACCGCTAGAATTAAAATTTTATTTTGAGGATTTGGACAATGTTACTAAGTCCCTTTAATCTTTCCTCGCTATTACCGTTTTAAAATACGTAACGAGTAGATTCACTATTATATACCATTTTAACACCCATGATTAAGACAATGATAAAGACAATAATGACCATACTTCTACAGTGATATTTTAAACACCAATTTCAAAAATTTCAAAAAAATTGGGAGGGGGTGAACCCCCTCCCACACCCTCCCCCAAATAAATGTAGACAAGCATACGGCGTGAGAGTATTTGAGTCTGGTGTGTGTGTACACGTAGGTTTGATTGTGTGTGTATACTTTATCATGAGGGAAATGATTTCTTTAATTCAGTATTATCAAATTTCCTTCCAAGGTATGCACCAAATTGCATTATTTCAAGTAAAAATTTGCAAAAGTTCCCTACCGTGGGAGGGGGGACACCCCCCTCCCACACCCTCGCCCCCTCGGGCGCTACGCTCCCTCGCACCTGTGCCCCCCCCCCCCCCCCCCCCCCAATCACTTGACCCTCGCTACGCCACTGAGTTGTACCTGTATGTCGGAATATATATATTTTGCTATTTGTGGGGAGACCTGAATAAGGATGCTGTCACACCGATCGTTGGGAGGATAAGCGATTGGTATTTTATTCAGTCAAAATGCTTGGTACAGAGTATAAGCCAGTTCGTAGTTACAATCTGCGCATGCGCGTATTTACTTCCGGGTATTCTGATATTCCATCGATCGTGAGAATCAAAGAAGCCACACGTGCAATTGAATGCGAATTATTTGTTTACGTTTTTAAAATCTGGATCAGGATCAAAATAAGCCCATCATTTTTGTATTCACCACATCAAAGGTTAATAGCATAATATGTACTATTTCATAGAACAAGAACCGGTTTGATAGAATGTGTTATTCATGTGTAATGATGATATTTATTGATCAATAATTTCACCGAGCCTTGCTTGGCCTGGCTAGCACGCACTGGATATGTACACACGTAGGTGTACATAGCATTGTGCGGAGATTATCGTCTTCCGCTTGCTGGACTATCCAACGCAAAAACAGTTTTTGCCGTCTGATTTCTCTCTCCATTTATTAGCAAATGCAAACAAAATTTCGTTTATGTGATCCACAATTTATATAAATTGATAATGATTACCGACTTTCTTGTTTTGAAGACCGCAACATGTAGAAAGAAATATTATATCCCGTCTGTTTTTTCTTGCCGATGGCGTCGTAAAACATAGCGTTCAATTTTGAACGGTACATTGTACGAATGGGCGGTATGCTTATCGCCCGCCTTGTACTATTATTGCGTGTGAATGATTCACCTGGATCATTCACAAGAAAGATGATTACAAGAAAGTTGATATGGAGAAAAATCGGTAAATTCTTGAATATACTTTACATCAAATGTGTTCTTTATGAGTTTATGCAGCTGCTCGTATAATTTCCACTTTGATTTTATGCATCTAATGTTTGTTTTATGCTGTCAAACTAAAATTATCCGGTAATATGACATACTACCATACACTTTACTGTACGTTGATCGCCCGTTGATGGAATATCGGACTACGCCCTCTGTCGTCACCCAAGCTCCATAGTCTAATTACGAACTGGCTTATAGACACTGGTGGTCCGTAATGACATAAACATACAACATGTGGTATTGCATAACGGTAATAGTATCGTTGGTCAGCATGTTGAATTAGGTAAGGAATGTGTGGGAACGAGGGGTCGGTAGATGGTGAAAGTGTTTGGTTACAAGTGGTCAATTAAGAGAAGGAAGTGAAATGGCTAGATGATATGACAGATGACTGTGATAATAGGGTGGTCTGGATTTATGGATGTTACAGCGCCCTCTCCGCTTTGTTTCGGAATGTTCTCCCTTATAGTTTTCATGTTCTGAAATAACTATGTATATCTACTGTTCTGTCTGTCTGTCTGTATGTATGTATGTCTGTCTGTATGTCTGTCTGTCTGTCTGTCTGTGTGACTGTACTGGTAATACCAACAACGCTACCGTTACCATTCATCATCACCATAATCACCATCATCACCACCACCATCCCCTCAACTAGCACATCAAGTCGCCAATACAACCATTACTACCGATCATAACCACCACCACCACCACCACCACTACTACCATCACTACCACAACCACCACCCCAACCACCATCACCATCACCACCATCCCTACAACCACCATCATCATCATCACTACCACAACCACTACAACCACTGTCACCTCGACTAGCACCACATCCAGTGCCGATCCAGTGGCCAATGCAACCATTATTACCGATCATAACCACCACCACCAATATTACCACCATGCAATACCGCCACCAACAACACCACCACTACCAGAGCCGCCACAATCATGGAAAACACGACTACATCTGGTGGCCAATACCTCTATATGTCTATGACTACCATGACTACCATTATCATCACCAATAATATTACAAACATCGCTATCAGAATTGCTGCCGCTACCACATTTACAAACACTATTACATCACCAACTCCCCCTAAACACAGGAAAAATTTACGTCATAAACGAATAACCAATTAAACCATTAAACGAAGAACTGGGTCGCGTCTATAGAAATAGTCACGGTTTGTTTATACGTTTCCATGGCAACGTCGATAAAATATAACGGATATAGACATACATTATACTTAAAACCACTTCAAAGTACACATGTCGGGATTTTATGGTGGCTTTTGACGTTGTCACAATCTTGTCTTAAGATTGTCTTTGATGTTATTATTCGATTTCCGAATTATTTTATATTACAGTTTCCGTTATCATTTAGGAATTTAGACCTTTAATTTGATTTCGATAAAGGTAATCTTGAAGTAGGCCTCTAGGTACTCATAGTATTTCCTGACCAAATACTTTATCTATTGATTAGTGTACATTGCTTAAATCATTAATGTTATATATCACGTGATGCCAAGGCTTGCCAAAGTTAGTAAACTGTTGTGTGACATCGTCACGGGTACCGTCACGCTGTAACGAATGCAAATCACAAGTAACATGTAGTGAAGACAATTTTCGCTTCTAATTAGCCAAGATTATAATTAATCGTCCTCAAAAGTTGCAGTTAATCACCCGAATGCGCTAACCTACCTTTATAGTAGCTCAGATAGAGGTATATAATCATGATAGATACAGACCGACCATGACCGATGTGTATGTAACGCGAATTCCAAAGCATACATCGCATTCATCGGGAATCGATCGATATAATTATTATTATTCTGAAATGACATCAAACTGTGTGGGACCTGGGATCAACTCGTGCAATAAATTAGAGAGTCAACTGCTAATTGTAATCGGCTGATCACAGTGATTTATAGTACTCAATGATTGAATTATGCTGCAACGAGGCGACGCTTTTGTTAATTAAGCCAGAGAATTAGCAAATATATTAGCTAGATACAGGAGCAATGAGCGGCCGGGCCGGGGGAGCGTGCCCCGAGGGTTCCGGGGTGGCTCTTCCACGATGGGGGTCCTCGCACGCGGCGCGGTGACCACATTGATGTATCTCAAAATTTATGAATCAGTCGATATCCCCTTAATCATATTAATACGAGAAGAATGCAACCAATACAAATGAATTCTTTATGAGGTCACGCGCTTTGGAACCCCCCAGATTGCTGGGGGCTATTCATGCTAATCGCAGACGAATTGTGATTTAGGACTAGGTGGTATTATTAATGGGGCGATATTGTACGCGTAATAATGCTAGGAATCC
>JBAMJV010006574.1:0-23979 GCA_037951105.1 Echinarachnius parma
GTAGGCCTACTTCGAAGGTACTTCGAAGGTTCGAGGTATTTCGAAGATTTTTATAGATAAAATAGTAATTTTCAAGGTAGTTACATTTGCAAATGAATTATGATATAACTAATTATATTCGTACACTGTTCAGGTATAAACTGAACTGCTGAATAATAAAAATAATATATTACAATTATATAGCGCTTAAAGGGATAGTTGAGTTTTGGTAGAGAGGGCGCTAGACTACTTATTTTTTTGTGAGGTAATTAAAAACAGAGTGTAAAATTTGAAAGAGCATAATATTTAAATAATAAAATCATCTTTGTTTGATCAAAATCGGTTCAGAGACGGCTGAAATATCCATAAATATAACAATTTGTAATAAAGCTGGGGCCCCAGGTTTATTAGAAAAAAAAAAAAAAAAATGCTTCCTCTTTTCAAAAAGTTACAAATATGCATTTAAATAGTTGTTGGTTATTTCTCTATCTAATCACTATTTCAACAAAACATCACATGCACAATATTTTATTCAAAATGGTTGAAACCGATGAATGTTTAGAGAGTGCCCTCTTACGTTTTAACAGCTCTTTTTGCATGATAACATGATCTTTACTACGTCATTTGTAATTTTGTGTTCCTTTCTAGTTATAACTATTAGTTTGTAATGTAATGATGCAGGTTTTGGTTACTAAAATTCAGTTTCACCAAAAATGTACTCTCCTTACCAGAACTCAACTAGGCCTATCCCTTTAATACAATGTTTCTATAAGCGCATTATTATTACCCATTATAATACACATTTTTTTGGAAGGGCTTACCAAAACGGTTCTTTTCTTTAAGAATATGAACCACCCCATGTTCGAAACCACCTCTTCCAACTGCATTTTTTTTTCTTTTAACAGAACCGGGTTATTCTGGATGCGTCTATATTGGCAGATTGGACAGGGGCTATCTTCGCAATATGTTCCCAGTCGATTCCACAGCAGGTTGCGTCTCTACTTGCTGGTGGGAAGGACGCCGGAAAGAAGGTAAACATGGGCGTATCAAGATAATATACAAGAACATATTTTTCGCAGGGGGGTGATGGGGAGTTCATTTCCTTTTTGCCTGAACTACTTCTCTCTCGTTTTAATTTGAAAGAAAAAAAACAAGAGAGAGAAGAAACAACACAAACCACATTTGTATGATTTTGCTCTAATATATTCAATGATTTGCCTAAATTTGAAATGATTTTGCCTGACTATAATCATGTTTTTTGCTCGAATTTTATATGTGTCGCTTTGTGTTGTTTTTTAACTGGGGGAGGTGGGACTGCAGGGGGGGGGGGGGGGGGGGGCTGCAGCCCCCTAGCTCACCCCTCTGCTGGTAAACAATTGGAGTAGAATTCCCGATGAGCGGAACAAATATTTATTACTGGTATAACAATCACTTCAGTAAATATTATAAATATGTTGCACATACCGTTACAAAATGGTTGACATACTATTTCGATAATTGTGAAAGGACTGGCCTTGACTAGCAGTCTTCGCTACTGCTGGTTCCTGTTTTACCAATTATATTACATCTGTCAATTATGAATATCTGTGTATTTTTGTTTTTTAGTAAACGATGTTTGGTAAATACAATTCAGTTCATTTTACATATACATTTTAGGAGAACGCGAAACAGAACGACTTACATTGATATTAGACGGTCTTGATCTTCAGTGTGCTTGTGCGTCTGGTTCGCGACTCATCCAGCATATCGAAAGGCTGCTAGAAGATAACCGTCAGTGTCATCAGGGCTATGGAACTCTGGATGCGATTCCACGACCAGGGACATCAGGGCAAGCTTGGATGACGGTTTACAAAAGTACGCCCAGCTCAAACTCATCGTCTTTTATCTTTAACAATTTCATCTTTATATCTATATGTCTCCGGTCGAATACAAACTTGACAAGTCATGCTATACAAACGATAACCTACTGAAACTCAATGCAATATATCTACGGAATATGTATTTTCTCGTTAGAAGTATATTATATTAGTGCATACAAATTTATACAGTAGGCCTACTAATAAGTAGACATGTCAGATAATTACAATGCGGCCTTTTTATCTTTCTTGTCAATCAGGCATCAGAATCGAAGCTATCAAAATGTGATTAATTGTGTAATTATAGTTTTAAAATCACTATTTCAGAGATGACAATGCTGATGTAGGACAGATTATAGATCATCTTGACACAATGTTCAAGAAAATGACACAGTGGCGCAGCGCCGTATAGGGGGGGGGGGGGGGGGGTGGGTAGGTGGGTACACAACACAGGATTTGTCCCCTACCGGGCTTTACCCTATACTTAGCAGGCAAATTCTATTCTTAGGGGGTAGCAAAACTTTTTACCGGAACATCAGTTTTAAGCTGTGGCTAAAGGGGGTGGGGTAGGACTAAGTCCCTGGAATAACCTGGCCTGGTTAATGTTTAAAAACAAACTATTTACATTTGTTTTGTAATACCGACAGCATTCGTGGGATTTTGCCACAACCTAGAACCGGTTAAGAATGGATACTGGGACTCAAACATGACGTGGTTCGGATCTACCGTTCATCTTCAGTGCTATGAGGGGTTCACCGTGAATGGTGCTGAGTCCCTACAGTGCGTACCAGGGAACTTTACCTACCAACCAGTGTGGAGCGGATCAGCTCCAACATGTACACACATTCTAAGTAAGAACACAATTATGCATGTTATATATTTCATTGAAGGGAACATTATTTTTGTGTGCCTCATTAGACAAGGGCAATACAATTGTATTGTCCATAATTAGGATTTTAGAAAATATAACATGCCATGCATGTATACGGACTTATCTCTCTCCATGTTGAAGACTGATGAAATTTGCCGCTGAAAGTAGTCTTCCATTCTCACAAATGGTGACCAAACTTGAAATTAAAAACAAACAAAACAAACATTATCATGATAATCTATAATTCTAACTGGCATAAAGACACCTTTATTAATTTTCTCTAGCGACCAAGGCAGTGTACCAGATGACATGGGAACAATGTGACCAAAAAGAAAATATCGCCAATTGTGAAGAATTAACCACAGTATGATCAAATCTCTTATACAAATTTGTCCATAATTACCTGAATCATACACCTACCAAAATGCATGCCACATAACAAAACATAGGCTATTTGGAATATTATTACGAAAACATGCGAAAATGAATTAATGCAGGCATAAAGTAAGAATTTTATGGAATGTTGATAACCTAAATATAATACAATCTCTTTAAATGGCAAATATTTTATAAAATAGTTGTAAATTTTGCTGATTTTAGTTCCATTCTTTTGTTTACTATATACCTCCAAGCGACCCGAGAAAAACACAATGTCTACTGACATTCTAACTGGCAACGTTTCAGGTATGTGACTTTAAACGCATTTATTTCCATACTCCATCATGAGTTGTGTAGGTCGAGACATGAGTAACACTTTCTATATTATCAACTAGTGTACATATAAGGATGTTTTTGGTTTGGGGGCTACAACCCCCCCCCCCCCCCGGCCCCCCCCCCCCCACCCTAAATGAATATGTGGTATATCATGCATAATGATTTAAATCTGTAATACTCATTATGTTGTGTTCCAATTTGGACTGGAAGTAAATATAATTATTTCTCCCTTTTCGTGAAAAATATAACTGCACGCTCTTCACACATCTCTTCACAAATCCACAAGAGAGATCTTGTAAAAATATATTTACCACGTTCCAAACTCCTGGACTAATGATCATGCACCGACTACTGCTAGGTCACTTCGCTTCCAAATCAGACCTCACCTCCCCCGCCCCCCCCCCAAAAAAAAACCTTCTCGTATGCCACTGGTAATACGAAATAATATTAACTACTTCCTTAACTCTGCTATTTTGATTGGTTATATTACTGGTTGTCAAAGAGATATGTGTCGGACTTTTGTTTTAAATTATTTAATTAAACTTCGTGTATATACTGTACGTTTTGACCAAATATAGTATGCTTATATTATACAAATCATAGTTCCGGAGTTTTGTGTATGTAACTTCTTTCTCAAGTGGGTGATGAAGATAGACGACTGTCCACTTAATATTGGCTCGGTCTAACATAAATCATTATTGATCCGGTAACAATTTGCTTTAAATTTCAAATAGAATGTCATGAAATTGAAGTAGTTTATTGTTTCACTTTCTTAACGTTCAGGTCAAACGGGTTGGTTTAGTTGCCAAATATATATATTTAAAGAGTACTAGTAATAGAGCGATTACTATAAATCTTGATCATTATAAAATATAAAAACTTGAAACTTGACTATGCCTTTGCAGTAGATTTCTTTGATGTTTATGTACGTCTTTTATGCTTATAATCTGTTCTTGATTTTTGTTGTGCTATTTTGTTGATTTAGTTTCTAACATTTTTTGGAAACGGCGCTAAAATAATCATAAAGTGGATTTTGTTCACTTATTCTTCTTAATCATCCTGTATCATCACCACCACCACCACCATCATCATCATCATCCTCATCATCATCATCATCATCATCATCCTCATCATCATCCTCAGCATCATCATCGTCAATTAATAATCATTATTATAATAATAATTATTATTTGTATTATTATTATAATAATAATTATTATTTGTATATTATTATGATTATTATTATAATTATTATACTATTACAACCCTCATCATCATCATTATCATCATCATCATCCTCATTATCATTATTATAAATTATAATAATAATTCATGTTTGTATTGTTATTATTATCATGATATTATTATGATTATTATTTCTATTATTAGTATCTATCATCATCATCATCACTGTAATTGTTTCGACCTTTCATCCAGGTGCTTGTGAGGGCTCCTCAGCGGTCTGACGCTCATATTTCTTGGGACAACGTGTGGACTGTTCCTTCTCTTCATGATGACTGCTATCATCCTTATATGTTACTGTGCTAAGAAAAAGACGGGAATCTCTGTCTAAACAGGTAAATAAATGCAAGATTGGTATTCAAAAACGTCTCTATATAGGCCCACTTTTATTTTGCATCTTAAAGGGACCACCAGGCAAAGAACAACACATTATTATATGTTTTGGTATCGTTTTGTGATATCAAATAGATACCCAACATTTTGCAATGCAAAGGCTTGTGTAATTCATAAACAAAGCAATTAATTTCCACACTTACGGAACCACTACTATTTCCTGGTTCCATACGGGCCAAACATTTGCGAGTGCGCCAATGCTATTCACGCGTACGTTTGTAGACAATAATAGAATCCCGGGCGATTCGTTCGTTCTGCACAGAGCGCGATGACTCTGCACCAAGCCTGCTCTGCACACCGTTAGTCTTCGCAATTCAGACCGCATGAACGCATGCTTTAGAATGGTGATGCGTTTTCCAATTATATTTTTTTTCTGGAAACATATTTTGTTGAACTTGTTGATGGAATGGAATACTAAATATGTTACCTTTCTTTTAATAAGAATAATATTTTTGGGTGGTGGTACCCTTTAATTTGGATGGTATTATTATCTAAGAAAAGTCTACATAATAATGAGAACGGTCCAGATCTGTTCACGATCATCGCATCAAAAAAAGATTTTGGTAATACAAAATCCTATGATTATATTTTAAACAATATCATAAAAATACAACAACGACAATTCAATAATATGAGAGTTCTGATTGGTAAAATTGTATTTAATGAAATTATTTTAGGGGTTATATACAAATGTCTACGTAACATGTAACATGTATAATGATTATTTTGTGCGTTCAAGATAACTCATACCTATTTCGGTATGGGAGAGATGGGCGGTTCTGGTTCTGTCGTCTTACCTCATCGCCCGAAAACGTCTGATCCGACGGCACACCGTTCGGAACCAGCCGTTCGGGACTCACCAATAATGAAAGCCCGACAAGAGGACGTCGGTGCAGGTGGAGCAGTATTTAACCAAAGTAACGCATCACCGGACGAGGTCCACTATGAAGACCCCGAGAAGATGAACATGGACAATAGTAATAACGAAATGGATAATTGTAATTGGCAGTATTATTTCATATCTCATAAAACAAAATAAGAACAAACAATTAAAACAAAACAAACAATACGAATTATCAGATTGAGGAGACGGCTAGAAAGAGCAGCCTTGTTAAAGTAATGCTATCACCTGTCGTAAAGTTATACAAACGCACACATCATTACAGTCAAACCTATCTATGATCGCTCGAGGGAACCAAACAGTTACAGGTGGTCTCTATAATACAGGTGGTCTTAACAGACAGGTTGGCGGCCATCTTGGATTTTTGGACCACCGAATGTAGTAAAATGAAAAGGAATAAGAGATATACATTATAAAGGAAAACAACAATATAATATGTCAAATGTGTATGTTGCATCCATTTAAAAAGAATAAGAAATCTGATTTCCTGTAGGAATGTATGTTTCTTTATTTGCATTATATTATTGTCTGAACTAAACAGAAGCGAGTGCTCTTGGTTAATGATAGCAATACATTTGTGACCATCTCATTTCTCCATTGTGTAAATACAGTACGTTATAGTTACTTTAATTAGACTTGTAAATTAAACATGTCTGCATGGACGGTCTGATCTATAGGTTAATGCAACTCAAATGTATAATAATATGGTTTGGTAAATTACAGGTGTATGTAAATACGCAATAAAAGAAAGTGATAACAACTTTTCTGAAGTCGATGTGATTCACTAGAGGATAAGGTTGGAGTCATGAACATCTAGATAACCCATACTGTTATACCTACGTTTTTAAGCAAACATAATTTAAACATCAGCATGATCTCTTTTCAAACGATCGCTCATACAGACAAAAACAATATAAACAAATATCTCTAGATATCTGTAGTTACAACCACAACAATATAACACGGATGGGACTGGGCAATCAATCTAATTTCAAACTTACTCGCTAAAACACAACACAAACTCGCATGTAAGGCGCACGCATCTAGCACACAATACAAATAACAAACTACAAGAAGAACGACACTCATAAAACACTGCAATATTCGGGCTACAATAGCGTGTATGCATGTATTTAAAGTTTAAACAGATTAAAAAAACAACAACAAAACACCACAAAATGTTATAAGACAAGTTTAAAAATGTTAACATACTTATAACAATTAATGCCCTTTAAAATTGCTTGTCCAAAACACATTTAAGAAAGAACAAGTTCGAAAATAACTTTAAATTCATTAAGGCCTAGCTATTACCAAGTAATACATTTCAAAATAATGCTGTAAAGTATTTGTTATTAAAAACAAGAATGACCTAAACTAAAGTTCAATGTTATTGCTGGCCCAACATATAAGTAGCAATATTAAAACAAAACAAATTACGAAACACGTGCTATATTTACATACATGATCACGAATGAAGTGACAACACATTTTGCCGGTGGATCTGATCTCCACCCCGAACAGCTAATGAGGGTGACACGTTGGGCTTGGCAAATGCCAAGTACACACAAGTACAGTCAACCGACATGTACCATATAACCAGCAATCTACAAATCCTCCAATTCTACAATAATTATTGAAAACACACACAAAACAAACCAACATGTATATACCATAGCACAAGCAAACTACAAATACTCGTAATGTACAATTATTGTAAGTACACATATTTACAATTAACCAACATGTAACGTAACACCAGCAAACTACAAATATTCCTACTAAACGATTGTACAATACTTTTATTTTCTACTAAAATCAAGAACAAAAACTACTAAGACTACTAGTACAATTCCTTATACATGTATCACTATACTTTTGTCATTTGTGTTTACTGTTTACCGTCCGTATCTACGACTCAAGTACATCTATCCGTAAGTTTACGCGTCCGTGCGAATCATATTGAGACGTGCATTTAGTTTAATAATTTTCTAATTGTTTTTATATATCATTACAAATTTTAAATCACATTGTTAACAACCAGAAACCACCTAATTCTAGTTCACTCCTTTCATCAAGAGATAGTTGCTGAGTTAATAAATCACTTCACTGGTAAAACTAACTCGAGTTTCAATTATGCACCAAAAGTACATAAGGCACATCAATCAGATAATATTGCATAATTGTTATTCCAAGTACATTATAAATTATACTTGAGATTAGTTAAGATGTTCTCCATCTTCATTAAGCTATAATGAGTCACAATTTTAATAGGTATGCAATGTATGGCAATCATATATGGGTCAGATTTTTGAAATGTGCACTTTGGGCCATTTCCCGACCTTGAGCGCTTCTATAATTTGCTGTGTCTCACCATTAACTCTGATATACCTGTTTTTGGTCTCATATTAAAGAGTAGTATTAAGGCTTTCAGAAAATGTATAGTTTTATATCATTTCAAACATTTGGTTTCATGCCACAGGACCTCAAATGTGACAAAATAGCATAAATTGGCATTTTCCACAAAATTATGAATTTTTTAAACCTGATTAAAAAAAATATTAATCAACTTTAAAGGCATTAATGTCTATATTTTCTATCTTACGTGTCTTGAGCATGTATCACATAAGAATTGGCGGTAGAGCGGCATTGATATGATCTCAGGGTACATTTCAATAGGAAAGGTCATAATAAGTGAACGTCCGTGAACATACATTAAAATCCATACAACCAGAATTCTACTCAGTTGTCAAAACAAAAACTATTGCCAAAACTAAGGGTTGAACCCACTGAACACATTCTACAAAAATTGTTGGCTAACAACTCCTGCTCGCGGAGTAACATTTGTTGGTATGAAATTATACTGGATTTCGTCACGGACGTTCTGTCGTCTTGTATCATCACTGCTCAGCGAAGTGCATCCTAGTCATCAATTGCTGGGGTCAGTCTGATGAACTCATAGTAGGGCCACATTATTTTGCCTTTTTTAAAACTATCTATAAAATATAATGTTTGGTTTGGGCCGAAACTGATCTTCGTGAACGTCCGTGATGAAAACGAACGTCGGGCAAGAGTAGACCCAATTACGAATCTGAGGCTGCTTATCTGCACGTAGACACCGGTACAGCAATTTTATTTGGCAAGCAGCTAACCAAGAAGCTATATCAGGCATTTTCGAAGCCTTTTGACAACTATTTATGATACGGACGTTCGCTCGGACGTTCGTTCACGGACGTTCGATCATGAAAATTGTTCTAATAATGTTACCATGTTAAACGCTCACATCAAGTTGATACCGTTTGATGTTGTTAGTACATTGTTATGTCTCTCATATCCCAGATAGATTTATTTCCTGCAAGTCATTTAACTGCAACAAACTTATGAAATGTTGTGCTCACGGACGTTCGTTCGTCATTTATGGCCCAAAAATCTTAGTAAAAGTTCAAGTACTGGCACAATTTTTTGACAGCAGGTACCCCTTGTGTGTGCCTTTCGACCCAGGTCACTGCCAACCACACATGAATATGTTGATTTTTAGTCACCATCACGGAGGTTCGTTTTACAGTTGAACACCTTGCTTAGCTGTTTTGAATACCCCTAGATATTATATTTACTTCTACCCGTGTAGCGTAGACATTATACTATAGGAAGGCAAACCCCAATATTATGATTGTGCCCAGTCGCAGGCCTACACGCGAAAGAAAGCTGTTCAAAACATAATGGTAAAAAGCGGGTATATGGCGCAATAACAACATTGCAACCGAAGGTCTGAGTGGAAACTGTTGCCCCACCCTCTGCAAAACTTGAGACTGTCGGCTCCAGTCTGCTGCAGGCCTTGAGACTGTTTTCTCATCTGCCTGTCGGATTTAAGTCCAACTAAATGGCTGTATGACGCCAGTTGTTTGAAAAGAAAAGGTACATCACAAAG
Source organism: Echinarachnius parma (assembly GCA_037951105.1). Taxonomy (NCBI): domain Eukaryota; kingdom Metazoa; phylum Echinodermata; class Echinoidea; order Clypeasteroida; family Echinarachniidae; genus Echinarachnius; species Echinarachnius parma. Next base: position 9,882 of record JBAMJV010006574.1, read on the forward strand.
GTCGTCAGCTACTTGCGAGAGGATAGCGACTTGCTTTACAATATTGACTGTATTAAGAAAAAGCAACGAATACATGGAGACCCCTCTCCCCCCCCCCCCCCCCTCCTCTCAAAAAAAAAGAAAATAAATAAATAAAATAATAATATAATAATGATAATACAAAATAAATACAACGATTATAGCATAATTTATGCCTTATGTGCAAAGGCGCAATATCCAGCCCGTAAGTATGCAGATCTAGACTCGACAAACGCATTTATTATTATGATGACGTATGAATAGGTTTTCAAAGCATCTCTACTTCAATATGTTGATAGTGCCAAATTATGTGGTATCGTTTGAAATTATATCTAGCAAGGGATTAGATTTGTTGGACTTCTTCCATTTAATAGAGAATGTAAGATTTATGCATTATTTTGATGACTACATCGTAATAATACTTATAATATCGCCTGTTTTGTTCTTTCTTGATATATCAAAAATATTGTTTTTGCTAGGATCATTATAATATTGTACAACTAAATTTCAGCTCGCGCAATATTTATAATAAACCATTCAAGGTCAACACTGTTCTTAATTCTAATTGAAACATTGAAACTGATTGGAGGTTAACAATTAGGAAACATCGGACTTAACTATCAACGTGATTATTTGCTAGATTTAACTTTGACATATTAATGTTATAAAACAATTTATAATCTCTGCAAATTAGATTTAAACAGTTAGCCCTTAAAATGATTGTATTTATTATTATAATTATGCGATTGGTTTTACATTTTATTAAAATATTCTTTCTAAATATAATAATAAAATGCAATAATAAACACATATAATATGTTTAGAGTATATATTTGGCGTAATGGTTTCTATGTCTAATATTTCTTTATACAAAACATATACATGTATGATCTAAAATGCAATCTATATGTATTTATTTAAGAAATAAGTTATACGAGTATATTATTATTTACTTTGATCATGGCTTTTGTTACCCTCAGTTTGTTTTATGTTTTGTGAAAATACATTATTATAAGCAGTTCAGCCATATAGCTGGAATAGATAAATGTATCTTCAATTAATAAACCATATACGAATTGAATCGAAATACATGTACAACATATACACAAACCAAAATAAAAGTTTATATATGGGTCTCCCAAAGTCAAAATACATCTTAAATATATATGGCAAGGTTTGAAACGTGTGATAGGCATATATTAACATATTATGTTGGCACTTACATTTATTTCTGTAATTAATTGACTCGAGATGGGACACTTGGGTACCACTATAGGCAATTCGAGAACGTCCGTGAAATTAATACGAACGTCCGTGACATTAAGACTCAAGTGAGAAACCATCTTCTGGTAACAGGAAAATGGCCTTTATTCTGATTATACATGCTATTTATGATTGCAGAAATGTTGTAAAATCATTTATTTACAGAAGTATAGTGGCATTTCTGTTATAGAGTGCCCAATCGGGGAAAGCCGGTGTAAAATTAGGGGTTACGATTTCCACAGGTCCACTAAGAGTGATAGTTAAGTAGCAGACATGTCATTATAATTAATTCAGATAGCTAAAATCATATCAACTGATAAATTTACATGTTTTATATTGGTCTGGAGGAGATTCAAATAAATGTTGTCATCAATTTCTGTAAGACTGTTCAGGCAGAGAACGTCCGTGAAAGTTATGCGAACGTCCGTGAAATTGTAATAAAAAACAATATAGTAAGAAAGAGAGACCAGGCGACTTGGAAATGCTACTTTTATATCTGACTAGGATGCATACATGGTCTCTAGCTTAAATATAATAGGAATAGATAAAGTATTATCATCATATTGTTCTATAAGCATATTAAATCAATTTAAACCAATAATAGGACTCATTATAACGACCAGGTCCATGTACAAACCAAACCATTTTAAAAGATTTATTGCAATGTTAAAGTTTGTTTGTATAATGACCCTGTTTTAAAACCATTCACGAAGAACAGAAACTCTTTTTGATGAGATCAGATCATTCTGCCAACATTCTTGCTTCTGGCGAACGTCCGTGAGCGATATGGGAACGTCCGTGATGAAAACTATACTCTCTTTGGTCATGTAATTATGCAATATATGATCTAGACTGCAATTGATCCTATTAACATGCACATTAAATTATGTGATTCGGGAATACGAGCTTATATAGGTGCGTTCCTAAAAAATGCAGCTAAAGTAAAGCAAAGGTTCCGAATAACACATTATTAAAAAATATATATAACATTTCAGTCAAAGTTTGGACGTTTGTATTTTCTATTTGGCAAATAAAACACAATCCAGGTTAGGAATACAGAGAGAAGCAAGTCTTAGCAGTAAATTGTCCGAATATAAGCTGTATATGACAGAAAATAAATGAGATATATGGGTACTAAATCTATATCTACATAATCCCTCACGGACGTTCGCCTTTTGGAGATGGGTTACTTCAACAGTGAATAAAAACGGAACCACATGGAGTTTCCCAGTATAATGGGGTACGCCTGAAAGCTAGGATTGCATGCTTTCACATTAGATAGATGTCTTTAAATAAAAAAAAATAAATTGAATTTTACCCTGTTTGGGCCGAAAAGTGCACTTTTCAAAAATCTGACCCATATAGGAATGTCAATTATATTTGTTAAGCACCGTCTATGTTACTATTAGTTCAGTTCAGTTTCCGTTATACGGTCAATCCTGTATTTTCCATTTGCAATATCAATACCAATACAATGCATGTTAGCAAGAATATAACATAAGCATAAGTCATGTACCATCAATAACTACAATTACAATTTACAAACAACTTTCATAATTAATTGAGAAGGAAGAGTAAGAGGAATAATACAAAAGACCGATATTGTATACAATGCTTGAAAGATTTATAATGTAACATTGCGTGAAAATACAATTTTGTTGAAGAAAAATTAATTTTAAGAACTTCTCCAAGAACATGAATGGTACAACAGAGTATTCGAGAAAACGAAGACTGCCTTAAGCACAACTCAGACTTGCGCTGTTAGCCTTTTACAGGTTGATTTTCTTTCAACTTTGAGAGAAGATGCTAATGAAATGAATGCGAATAAATGAAAAAAAATATTGCTGAAAATTACATATGTAGCCTACTAACATCTACTACCAATGTAATACACCGAGAGTCGTTATGAGTCTAACTTTCAATATCCTCGCTGAATCATCGTCAGTTGGAATCATGTATTATCTCTGTGGTTCATTGAATGTGGTAATTACTTTGGGGATGTCTGAAAAAAAGAGATACACTTCATTGTAATTTACTTTAAATAATATGTATAAAACTGGCAACGTGGCTCAGAGGAAGAGCATAATAGCACGCACACGTTAATATATTGCACTTCACACTTTTCAATTGGACCCATCCCCTAAAATGGAAAGAAATATAACAAAACAGGCTACACTATTGTCGTGGTTCGTTAGATGAGGCCAAAAGGACACACCGGAGACAGTTTGTTAGGTGTCATCGTGTTATTTATTTATTCAGCCACAGTATCTCTCAAATGTAGATTCTCGCAGATCGAGACAAAAAACCCCAAGGTCTATGCAGACCCACTGCAGCGCACAACTACAGCTTAAGCAGCCATCTATCTGCTCAGCAACTACAGCAGCTGCATGTAACATAGCTGCAAAGTCACGCTTCAGCAAAAAGGTACAACTGCAGACCAGGAAAACTCAGTACACAGGCACCGAGGTTTCCCTATTCTAACACATGCACTACAACATAAGCGTGGGCGGCGGCTAACACACTCATTATCCGTCCGCGAATCTAAATATAACATGTGTAGTAAACTCATTTGCATAATTGGACTCGGTGCGGAATGTGACATGAACTACCTTACATAATCGGACAAGTCCGCGATTTACATACGATATAAACTAGCCCGCATTCCCACATATTCCCCGCTTAAATAGCTTTCGTCCCGAAAGCACTAAAGTGTACCTATGGAACATATATATCATAACTCCTAATAAAGTTACTAATTCCACTAAACTTGCAATTTTTCAAAAAAATCCTGAAGAACACACACTGTTCATTTTGCAGTAATACAAAAAAATCCTGAAGAACACACACTGTTCATTTTGCAGTATACAAAAAGACCATTTCTGCAGTAACACAAAATGAACCCTATAGCCTATACACTATTTCCCTTTTTTGCAAAAACTACTAGTAATCCTTGGTCATAACATATACAAATACAACATCGACCAAAAAATCACTTTCTACAAATGTGTACTGTTTAAATGCACACATCTATGAATATCATCAAATGAGATGACTACCTACACATCTGGCTCCAACGACCAAAATATAAACCTGGCTTCCTGTATAATATCAAAAAATGTGAAACTTTTTATACTCTATCTGTGCCACTAATGAAACTTGGATCTTCTAAAAAAACTTTCCAAATGCAAGTTTCAAAAATGTGAAACTATTTATACTCTATCTGTGCCACTAATGAAACTTGGATCTTCTAAAAAAACTTTCCAAATGCAAGTTTCTAAACCAATTTAATTTGTAGCCTATTCTCTTCCCTCTTTTCTTTTTTTCCAACAAAAACAAAGAAAACCATGAATATGCAGTTTCTTCCACATGTACCATAATGCATACTGTAATATACCCAAGAAAATGCAGCAAATCTTCCCCGCTTATTTCCTGCTGGACACTCCAAAAATGTAAGAAACTTCACATATTTTATGCTGAATGCAAAACAAATAGTCAAAATGCATAAAACCTTCCTCGCTGCATAAAATGCATAAAATGCAGAAATGCTAAGAACACCTCCCTCATTGCATAACATGCAACATGCATAAAAATGCAAAAAAAAAAAACCTCTCACTGCTTAAAACGCAAAATGCTTTATAATGCAAAAACCTCCCTCACTGCATAAAATGCAAAATGCAATAAAATCTCACCGCATAAAAATGCAGAATGCATAAAAATGCAAAAAACGCCCCTCGCTGCCTAGAAAGCAAAATGCATAAAATCTCACCCCTCAAGAGGGTAACCCCGTGATCGCCGATGTCGGCACTCGTTGAGGGTTGGGATTTACTCCTTTGTCCGTCCTGGATGACCGCCTCAGCCCCGTCACAGCTGGGTCAACAGCTGGGTCAACTGCTCGTTGGTCCTTCCATGACAACAAATATCCGATCCCATGATCTCCCTCATCGTCGTCGTCGTCGTCATCGTCCTCATCGCTGCTTCTGCGCATAATGTCATCTTCGACGTTCACATCATGCTCAGGCTCCGCTACCACTGGGTTAGGCAGAATCGTATCAAGGCCATCATTCTCTTGCCGAGGATCTGCGACTAGTCTGCGCCGATTGACCCACTTGGCCATCCCTGCAAGGGCGGGTCGAATCTCGAACAAATCTCCTTCATTGTTCTTCGTCAGAATGATGTAGGGCTTCTCATCGAATTTGTCATGCAGCTTATGCCTCCCTGTAAATGCCTCATTCTTTAGCAGTACCCTCTCTCCGACTTGTAGGGTGGACACGTCACCCCTTCCTTTGGCTTGTCTCTCTTCTTCTTTCTTTGCTGCCTCTCTCTGCCTATCACACACTGTTTTGTAGGCTTTCTCCATCAGCCTCTGCTGCTCCTGGGTGTAATCATCTGTACATTCGGGGCGACGACTGTTGACCAGATGATCCACTGGCAGTGTAGGTCTGCGACCAAACATCAGAAAGTGTGGAGTCACTCTTGTTATCCGGTGGGGTGTGGTGTTGTAGACGTACACCATATGCTGGATCAACTCCGGCCATCTTTTCCTTTCTCCAGGATCCAGTGATCTCAGCAGTCCACATAACGTCTTGTTAAAACGTTCACACTGGCCATTCCCTGCCGGATGGTATGCCGTCGTCCGCGACTTCTGTATGTTGTACAGCTTGCACAGCTCCGCAACAAGGGTGCACTCGAATGACCGTCCTTGATCCGAATGAATTCTTGACGGTATGCCAAACCGTGTGAACCAAGCATCTCGTAACACCTTCGCTACCGTCACAGCAGTTTGATCCTTGCATGGGATGGCTTGGCAAAACTTGCTGAACACGTCCGTGATCACCAAGACATCTTCATATCCTCGTCGCCAATTTGTCGTGGTTCGTTAGATGAGGCCAAAAGGACACACCGGAGACAGTTTGTTAGGTGTCATCGTGTTATTTATTTATTCAGCCACAGTATCTCTCAAATGTAGATTCTCGCAGATCGAGACAAAAAACCCCAAGGTCTATGCAGACCCACTGCAGCGCACAACTACAGCTTAAGCAGCCATCTATCTGCTCAGCAACTACAGCAGCTGTAACATAGCTGCAAAGTCACGCTTCAGCAAAAAGGTACAACTGCAGACCAGGAAAACTCAGTACACAGGCACAGTGAGATACGCCCAACCTTGACCGTGTCAAATATGCTTCTCCGAGGTTTCCCTATTCTAACACATGCACTACAACATAAGCGTGGGCGGCGGCTAACAGACTCATTATCCGTCCGCGAATCTAAATATAACATGTGTAGTAAACTCATTTGCATAATTGGACTCGGTGCGGAATGTGACATGAACTACCTTACATAATCGGACAAGTCCGCGATTTACATACGATATAAACTAGCCCGCATTCCCACATAATTATTTCTTCCCAGTTTTAAACTAACCCACGGGGTAGCATTTCAGGCAGTGCCCTCTTCATCCACAAGCATTTTAATCTTTGATATACATGTACTGTCAGTCAAAAGAGACTAAACACAAATTTCAGGTGACCCTCACATTGACTAACTCCACATATCACATTATTAAAGGGACTTAGTAACATTGTCCAAATCCTCAAAATCCAATTGAAATTCTAGAGGTTCCCTCATACCTTGTTGAATTCTTATCAACAACAAAAGCAAGGGACAAGTGTCGGTTTTTCAAAGTGTTCAGATGTCAAATTATCCAACGTCAGAACCGTGTACAAAGTTAGTGCAATGAGCTGGTGAATGTCACTTTGCAGTGTTGCTCAATACTCGGCCATATAAAGTCCATTTGACTTGAAATTTTCACACACCACCTAGTGGACATATCATAAAACAATAATATATCTTGTATCAGCCACTCATCACTTTGTGCAAAGTTACTAGATCGCTTTAACATCAATCATTTCTGACCGAATTTACACTTCAGTTATATGTATCATACAATCCATTGAAATGACTGTATATTATAAAAGGAGGACGGGGTGGCGTGTCCGTCGAAATTCTCCATCTAACGTAAATGTAATGTACACAACCGGTTGCGAGATCCTTTTAAACTATATTTCGCGATATATTCGAAAATTTCGCTGGTCCACTAAACGGGAGGGATGCGATCTGTTTTGCATTGGTATATATAGTACTGCGTACAGACATGCTGGGTACAGCCAGGTTCTGTGCGCGGCATTCATCGCATTACTTTTTCACGGGCACGATCTACGGTAACGGTATATTCAAAAAGAGAACGCGACGACGCGATCGTCGGCAGGGGAATTTGCATATACTATATACGAAGTAGCGGAAGATTATAGTCCGGCACCTGTGCATTGTCAACGAACAACCTACTACACGAATTCGTGTGGTTGTACATGTCCGTATGCATGACTGACTGATCGCACGCGGAGATGATATTTAGGTATGCGGCTATACTGAAATAGTTTTCTCTCTTTCACTTGGAAATTGAAATGTTTATAAAGGTTTTGTAAATATGTATGAAGAGAATTCGGGTTTTCTTTTCGATGCCAATTCGTACCTGCATGGTTTAATTTACTGAATATATCTACTTGAGAACGATTTGATACTGTTTCACCTATGAATGTACGAGATTCATCACCGTCCTGGGGTAGGGGCAATTCTACTATCTCTTTAATTGTACATGTATATTCAATAGGATTTTTGAGAATTTCTGTCTGGGGGGGGGGGGGGGGTAGTCGTAGAAAGTGGTTGAGAATCCTGTAAGCAGGGGGGGGGGGGGGGGGGGAACAAATTCGAAGCCAAGACCGCGATTTTCGACATTTTCGAGACCGAGACCAGGTCCGGTCCACAATTTTCGAGGCCGAGACCAAGACCCAGTGGTGAAGAATCCTGTAAACGGGGCGGGGGTGGTCATTTTTTGGTCAAATGGGGGGGGGGGGGGGAGGGGGCTTAAAACGAAGTTTTATCTGGGGCATTCTATTCTTTTTAAGGTTTTGTTTTTGTCAAATCATTAGGTCAATTCATTACACCCATAATTTACTAACACTGCCCCCGCAGTACATTATTTACACATTGAGGATCTATCACTAGTGCACTTTTATTATGATAATGTATCTCCCATTCATCTGTCGACGCAAGCCAATACGGCATCGGCCTTTAATCTTGGTTATATCAAGTCTGAATGAACACGATGACACATAGTACACATTTTCTGTTTGTAATTATTAGTATTCAATTATGTTAGCACATATTGCAGCTGCAGCGTTTCGCAAAGAATAATGATGTTTATAAATAAATAGGTGGTATGTGATAAATGCTACCATACATTCAGCAAGAAGACGTGTTTATCTAATTTTTATTTAGATGCAAGTTAAATCAGAAGGACTGTACAAAGGGTTGTCGAGCATTTCAGGGGGAGGATCCGGTTGATCTTGATCAAGAATCTTCTCTTTATTCCTTCTTTCTTTGTTTCCGTTTTTGGACGTCATTGTGCTCCCCTGTTTCACAGAAACGGACAATTTGGTGGCTTTTGATTTCTTACGTGAACTTGTCCGTGGAGGTATAGCTGGACCTCGATGTGTTGAATTTGGTCTGTGTGGCAGAGGCCGCCTTGACATAAACCGTTCCTTGTCTTGGTCTTCTGGACCATGACACCTTGTAGGTTCCAAATCTGGACAAGGTACTTGTTCTGTAACTTGGTGGGAAGATTGAGATGGTTCATCCACTTGGTCTTCAAGAGGCCCGTAGGCATACAGATCCAGGTTTGATGCCGAAGCACCACCGCTCGAAACGGCATCACCCGAAGAGGTCGGGTCACTAGGTGTTACGTAATAGTGGCTATCCAAATTGAAAGAATGTCCACTAGTGATGGGAAGTTCATCTGAAGGTGTTATTCCTAAAAGAGAAAAGTCATTGTACCGTTTCTGTTCGCTATTCTGTGTTGCTTTGTCGGGATAACGTGCTGTAGCTTGATTGTAGAGTGGATTTTCGACCATTTGTTGTCTGTGTGACATTGGAGGTGAGGATCCTTTGTTGTCACTTTTCCTTTTTGGCCTACTGAGGAATTCTCTATGTACGGCATCAGTATTGCAGGAATTACATCGGATTTTCTGTCATCCGATTTCCACTGTCTGATTCACTGGGTCGACGGACTTCGTTCTGAATCGTTCCCGTGTGATGATACGCAACATTCCTTTTCACCTCTTGTGATTCATGAGGAAGTATGTTGCTATTATTATTGTTTCTTACGAAGTGATTGTGACGCCAATTTTTTAGCATGAATTGATGATGGTCTGTGTGGTAAGGGGCGATTTGACATTTCTCTGTGTTGGAGCGGTAACTGCCCGAAAAAAGAAATCGTCTCGGTTTGTCGTTTCATAGTAGTGTTTCTCTGGGGTACCTACATTTTACATATTCTCTTGACTTTCTATTCCTTCGGACACACCATTATGAACATTCGTTTGCAAGGATATGTAGGTATTGTGTGGGGTTGCAGATTTTCGTCATCTAGATTGATACAGTATGGGTTTTCTTGAGGTTGTCCACTCCTTCTAAGCAAGTAAGGATGTTGGATAATATTTTATCGATGGCGATTGTGAGTTGTCGACGCTGGAGGGCGTAAACACATTGGCGCGCAGGCTTTGGTCTTGATCGGAGGGTTAGAGCTACAGAATCGTCAATACCATGGTATGACGGGGTGTTCTCCAGTGGGTGGTCATCGCTGTGTTCATCTACCCTGCCTATCAAAATCACTGGAGCTCGTTCTCGGACGCCTTTCAGGGCTCCTGCTCAATCTATTTTCACTTTGGAATATTGCGACGTCTAGCATGATGTTTCGGGTTCGCTCCTTAACGGCTCGTCTTGTGTTGCCCCTGCAGAAATTGAAAATTGTATTTATTGACAAGCTTACACGGTAAAGGGATTTAGTCAAGTTGTTGATTGACATGTGCAAATTTTGATGAATGAATAATAAAATGCGTATCTTTCTGACCTGATATGTCAAATAGAAAATGTGCGAAAATGTCACTTAAATGGATGTGGTTATAGTCGTGAAAATGAGAGAAAATGCAAAATTCTATTCGGAGACTCTTGCACTGACCTTGTTCACAGTTGTAACTTTCCAGTGATACTAAAAAAATCCGAAAACTTAAATCATAAATATATTTTCAACGAAAGGGAAATTCGAAAAACCAGAACTTGCTTCTCATTGGTAATACGATACAACAAGGTATGAGAGAACCACTATTAGAGTTCTGGGTAAGTTCTGAGGATTTGAACAATGTTACTAGGTCTCTTTAATGCGTAAAGTTATGTACAACGCAGTGTATGACATGCCTGTTGATATTCTCATCATTCCAAATAACATTTCACAGCTTTAGCCTAGGCAAACATGTGTTCATGCGCACGTACATACACGCACACACACACATACACACACAAACGCACACACACGTATACACATATATATATACATATAAATGCGCTACTATTGCAACTTATGACATGCAATTAAAGGCGGTCATATGTTTACGGTAGTGGACGTAGTGATTCGTATGGTATTTTAATATGGGTCAGACGTTTAAACTAGGTTAAACTACGGTTAAAATACGTTAAGGTACGGCGATGAGCCACAGAAGAGTGTACAGATAAGTACGAAGTACGATAAACTACGCTAGACTTCGGTAATGCCGATGCAGCTCACTCACGGACTTGTACGAAGTGGTACATGATGCTTGAGTAAGGTTAGACTACAGAAGCTACTACACAAAACTACGCTAAAGAACGTCACTACGGTATATTCAGCAACTCCGCACGGAGTATGCAGCCAGCCCGCGGTGTGGTACGGCCTTTGTGCGCTTGTTTATCAAAAATTAATCGAAGATCACGGCTTCCCCGAGTTAATACCAAGTTAGCATCACGGACAACTACGGGTACGGTACGGATGCCAGTACGTTCTACTACTTAAAGTACCTTCAACTACGTTTACTACGTCCCACTATACCGTAAATAATGACCAGCCCTTGAGACAGCAAAATTTATGGTAGTATTTATATATGAGGATTCAATGAAAACATTAAACATTCATGCGTCTGAAGAACAAGGTCACATATGGCATGTCTTAAAGGGACAGATCCACTTTTACAAAACGTCTGAACAGCTTTCAGTTGACGGATGGGGATCAATGTAACACGCAAAAAAAAATCAGAGCGAACAGCCCTCTAATTTGGATTCTACGAATGAAAAACGAATGCGTCCCTCCATTTAAACTATATATCGGTCAATAAAGGAGTTCAACTGATTTAGCATAATATTACAATGATATAGTACTAATTCTCGTAAAGGTATTGTTAAGCCGACATTTGTTAACGTATGTCACGGAAAAAAGATCTCAAAAAGAAAGAATATATAATTACATGTAGTCAGTTTAAGCGATGTTTGGGTATTATGCTTGGTAAACGCTCACACATTAGTACTTATGCGCGAGTCACGTAGCTAGCGCGGGTCCACAGTAGGTGTCTATGCAAGCCGATCTGGCACTCCGTGAAATCTACTGTACGAACCAGTGCGCGCCGGAAGCAGTTTATGGATTGGGGGGGCAAAACCCCAAGGGGGGCCTCACCATTTGTCGTGAGGGGGCTCATGTCCCAACCACACACTGGATTGGCCACTTTGAGCAGATTTGAGAGTGAGACATTGCGAGGATCGAAGCGACTGAGCGGGGGGAGGGTGTGGGAGGGGGTGTCCCCCCTCCCCACGTAGGAGCTTTTGCATTTTGGACTTGTATTGTGCAATCTGGTGCATACCTAGATAGAAATTCGGCTGTAATTGGGAAAGGGGGGATGATGATTTGATCGACCAGCAGGGGGCGGATCTAGCTTTTTGCTAAGGGGGGGGGGGGGGGGGTTACCCAATGACGATGCGGAGCATCGTCATGAGCCGCGAAGCGGCGATTTTTTTTTGCCATTTGACCCTCTTAAGTGATGTCTTACTTGCTAAGGGGGGCTTTGGACCCAAATGACGATTGCGGAGCATCGTCCACGGAGGCCGCGAAGCGGCGATTTTTTTGCTAAGTTTGAACCCCCGTAAGTGATGTTTTCCACATTTTCACTTGGCAGCCCAAGGGGGGGGGGGGGGCTATCTGTTTAAGTCGGCATCTGGGGTTGGGTATAACCCCCTAAACCCCCCCCCCCCCGTAGATCCGCCACTGACCAGGAAGTTTTAATATATTTTTCACGTAGAAAACAATAATTGACAAACTATAAATGTTTACCAAAACACACACAACAACAAAACCATAATATGCAACATTATGTATGATCCAACACACACAGCAATAATGAGTCCCGAGGGGAGCGAAGCGCCCTGAGGCTGGGGCAGGGAGGGAGGGGGAGGGTTTGGGAGGGGGATATCACCCTCCCACGGTAGGAAAGATTTTGCATTATGGACTTGAAATTGTGATATCTGGTGCATACCTAGATAGGAAATTCGGGCTTAAGATATTAACTGTATCTAGGAAAGCGTGTTATAATTTTGCTATATTTTTCATGAAGTAAACAAATTATTGACGCACCTATATAAATATGCACCCAAACTCACACATAAATATTGTGGTCCTAGTGTCATACACAGTTCAACAATAAACCATATGGCGCATGTATGATCCAACAACTGGCCCTGGGTTGAATGATGGAATCCCGAGGGGAGCCCCCGAGCGACCGAGGGGCTTGGGCAGAGCCAGAGGGGGAGGGTTTGGGAGGGGTATCCCCCTCCCACGGGGAAGATTTTGCATTTAATACTTGAAATGGTGAATTTGGTGCACTTGCATGCCAATACTGTGAAGGAAATTTAGAATCCGAGTTTAAAAAAATAAATAAAAATATGTCCATGCTCTCAGATGTTTACAACAAACTGAGATAATCTGTTCGCGCGCGAAGCGCGCAGCGAAAATTGAAAACGGAGTATAAACTAGTTTTTAAACGTAAGGCTCATACATTTGATTGTGTCCTTTCCCTCTTATTTTTTTTTTTGGAGGGGGGGGGGGGGGCCTTTTTGGGGGGGCAGAAATTGCGCTTATGCCCCCCCACTTTTTGGAATTGGGGGAGGGGGGGGGGCGGGCCCGCCCCCCTGCCCCCCCCACTTCTGGCGCCTATGGTACGAACTACTCACTGGCCGAAATACTTATGTACCTAAATAACCGGACGTCCCTCAGTTTATTCAGTTTAGGGCTATAACTCACGAAAAGAGATTTCAAAGCCCTAATTTTTTTCAGGCATGCTATTAAATGACATTTCCTTTCATATAGACAATAACCTCGGCAACTTTTGAATTTTTAGCTTGCAATAAGTGATCCTCCCTTTAGGACTGCAAATACTAGGAAAACAGGTTTGACATAACTAATACACATATCAGGGGAACATATAGGCTAACAAATAAGAGAAACATCACGTGTGTACTCCAAAAACAGTCCCAAGACCTACGGACACTGACCGCAGAAGTTCACTATGAAATACATGTGCATTATTTACTAGTTCGCAGGCTCAAACGGAAATAATACTTTCCTATTTAACCTGCCGTGTGTTAGAACTATGTTAGTACACATATAATCTTTATTACCTTTTGGGGAGCACCGAACTTCAGCGACGAGCACTAGACGGCCGGTAGCATTGTCTTTGTATGGCATGTCATGTTGCATCCGAGACTTACCCGAGTCCAGGTAGGCTCTCTAGGGAAGCAAACCCATGTCAAGGACCCGTGTTCTATCGAGAAAACTTGTTATTATTATGACATTCGGATCAACTATAAGTGTGTACACACTTATATCCATCATACCGTGATAATTAATTAA
>JBAMJV010006575.1:0-23578 GCA_037951105.1 Echinarachnius parma
ACCTATTATAAAGAAAATACAGATGACAACTTTTACCCATTGTACAATACTTCATCTTACTGTTGGATGCATTCCCCCAAGCACCAATAATCATCACCACCACCACCACCATCATCATCATCAGCGTCACCCATCACCACCATCATCTCATCATCAACCTCACAATCTCCATCACCACCATCATTGTCACCGTCACCATCATCATGATCATCATCACCATCTCATCATCATGTCATCATCATCAACCTCACAATCACCATCACCATCACCATCATCATCACCATTACCATAACCATCATCGGTTCATCATCATCATCATCATCAATCATCATCATCATCATCTTCAGATCTACAGACAAATAGAGACAAATGTAATGATACAATGTGCATGGCAAACTGGAGTGAGATTCATGATTCTTTTTTGTGTTTATTTTGTTAGATGAAAGAAGCAAAAAGAAACATTTATCAGAGAATACAACTCGGAGGTTCGTAAGGAGGCACTATAATAATAATAATGCTTATTTCAATGCATATCATTTACAAACATGATTCGCTAAGACTCATCAATGAAATATAATGTATCCTTGCATTCTTGTAGAGTTCAACATTCATGATTCGCTAAGAGACATATCTAAGAAAGTAACAGTAACCTTGTATCACGGTAGACAGAAGTTCAGCAGACATGATTCGCTGAGCGATGCATCTAAGAAATAAAAGGCTACTTTGCATACTTTGCAATCGTACGACCAATTAATTGATCGTACGTTCAATTAATCAATCGTACGATTAATCGTGAATCTTTATGTTACGGGGCCCAGGTTCGATTAGAGATGTATAAAAACAAATTAATGGTAACCTTGCATTCTTCTACATAAAAGTTCAACAGACATGATTCACTGAGAGACATATCTAAGAAAGTAACAGTAACCTTGCATTACGGTAGACAAAAGTTCAGCAGACATGATTCGTTGAGCGATGTATCTAAGAAATAAAAGGCTACTTTGCATTCTTGTAGAAATGAGTTCAACAGACATGATTCGCTAAGAGACGTATAACAAAAATGTAATGGTAACCTTGCATTCTTTTACATGAAAGTTCAACAGATGTGATTTGCTAAAAAATGTAAAATTTAAAATCACTAAGAATATAACATTTAAATAGGCCTTTTATGGGGTCCTGGGATAACAGGTTCCTATCTGTAGACAGAATCTGTGATGCCAAGTCCCCATAGTGAAGGGGTTATTGCTGCTCTCCATGGCTGGAATTCACATAGGTTTTGTGATTTATGTAAAACGTGGTTAAAATCATTGTTAAAAAAACTATGAAGCGCTGCTTGCAGACAAGTAAAAAATAGACATCACATTCGCCAATTACTCATACTTTAATACGGCCGATGATGGTGCTTGCTAACTAGTGGCACCAAATCTAACAATTTACCATGTGAGAACACAGACATTTTAATATTTGGTGTCTTATCTAATGTGAACCTAGTAACCCCCATCCCCCCCCCCCCCCCCCCCCCAGAAAAAAAAATCCTGGGCACCGTTGCAGAAAGAGATACAATCGATTGTAAGTTACAATTAATTGTACGACAGATCATGTGTTCAAGATGCGCAAATCTGATTGGTTGAAATGCGCCCTGGTCATACCTGTTGTTGTTGTTTAGTGTCTATTACCGGTTCATTCAATTTGAATATTTTCGCCAATAACTAAATATTATTTCATTCTTCTCATTTATTTTCTTTATTTTTATTATTTTACTCTTTTTTTCTTTTTTTTTTTGGGGGGGGGGGGGGGGGGCGGGTGTGCATAAACGTTTTCAAATCATACCAAAAAAATACCACAACTAAGATTCCTAGTCTTTATTTAAAGCCCACCAAAATGTATAAGTGCTTAATATGATTAATATGATTATTGAGAAAGACTTCATAAATTGTAGGCAAGTAATGGAATATGAATTTTTGGTATATGAGTGAGTTATGAAAAATCTTTGAATTAGGCTGAGATTCATTACAAAGATGTATGAAAAATACATCAATGTGATAAAACAAGTATAGGAGTTTACAAGTATTGAAAAAACATGTTTTTGAAGAACAGTATTTGAAATGGAGTTACGGTAACGTGACAATATTGTGAAGACACATTTATATGAAAGCATTATTTATAAAAAATGATGCATGAAAGATAACACAAATAAATGTAATGATAAAATTCATATTTAGTTTTCCACATGTGAACATTTAGTTAGTACTTTATAATACAAACACAATCTCCTCTAGAAATTTGATCAATTTTCATCCCCTAATTTTCATCCCCCAGCATTAAATACAGTGGCGTAGCACCCAGGGGGAGAGGGCATGAGGGGGCACGTGCCCCCCCCCCCCCCCAATAATTTTACAAAACAATAACAAAAAAACATGAGGGAAAATTCTATATAAAATAAAGAAATACCTAGAGTGTACCCCCTCACCCCCTCCCTCCCCCCCCCCCCCCCCCCCCCCCCAATAATGTGCGAGCCCACTCAATCTGTCCGACCATGCTATGCCACTGATTAAATATCAATTATACTTCTGGAACTAATTACTCCATTGTTTGGCTTACATGTATATAACAAGAACCAACAGTGTATACATGTAATTAAGGCAAGAAATACTGTAAAGATTTCACCATACAAACTTGTTCATTTTCAAAGTACAGTCAAACCTGTTTATAGTGAAACAAGAAAATGGCCACTGTATAGACAGGTGATCTCTATCAACAGGTTCCACAACCTTTGTTTTTTCTCTGTTAGGGATCACTTTTGATGGCCACTATAGGCAGATTGGCTGTTATAGACAGGTGGCTGCTATAGGCAGGTTGGCTGCTATACCGAACCATGTGGGATATGTACAAGTTATAACAAAAGGAAATACACGATTTGGGCATGTACCATGCTTACATTGTGCAATGATGATGTTGGCTTGCAGTCTCGGGTTTTACAGAAAGTGGTCTCCTGCCCTCAACGTTATAAACATTATAAACACTACAAGGGAGTACAGTTGGGATCGTTGATATTTGGGGCGTTTTTTTATAGTGAAATCTGAAATGTGACCTACATGTACATGTATTATAATAAACAAGCAGACGACTAATTTTTAGCCAATGTAAAATATTTCATCTTATTCAAGTCCCCCAAGCACCTATGATCATCACCACCACCACCACCATCTGATCATGTTCATCATCATCATCATCATCATCATCATCATCATCATCATCATCATCATCATCATCATCATCATCATCATCATCAACATCATCAACATCATAATCATCATCATCATCATCATCACCACCACCATCCCCATCACCATCAACATCATCTCAAGATCATCATCACCATCCCCACCACCACCTCCATCATCTGATCATCATCATTACCACCACCACCACCATCATCATCTCATCACCATCATCATCATCACCACCACCACCTCCACCACCCCCACCACCACCATCTCCATCACCATCAACATCATCTCAAGATAATCGCCACCATCCCCACCACCACCACCACCACCTGATCATCATTATCATAATCATCATTACCACCACCACCCTCACCATCACCATCTCTATCATCATCATCATCATCATCATCATCATCACCACCACCACAATCACCATCAACATCATCACCAACTCATCATCATCACCACCATCACCATCATCTCATCATCATCATCATCATCACCATCATCTGATCATCTGATCATCTGATCATCATCATCATCATCATCATCATCATCATCATCATCATCATCATCATCATCATCACATCATCATCATCATCATCATCTCACCATCATCATCTTCAGATCTACAGACAAATAGAGACAAATAGACATGATAAAATGTGCATGGCAAACTGGAGTGAGATTCATGATTCTTTTTTTAATTATTATCTTGTTAAATGAAAGAAGCAAAAAGAAACATTTATCAGAAAATACAACTCGGAGGTTCGTTAGGAGGCACTATAATAATAATAATGCTTATTTCAATGCATATCATTTACAGACATGATTCGTTACTTAAAGAGACTTATCAAGAAAATATGATATATCCTTGCAATCTTGTAGAGTTGAACATTCACAATTCGCTAAGAGACATATCTAAGAAAGTAACAGTAACCTTGTATCACGGTAGACAGCAGTTCAGCAGACATGATTCGCTGAGAGACGTATCTAAGAAATAAAGGCTACTTTGCATACCTGTAGAAAAGAGTTCAACAGACATGATTTGCTAAGAGACGTTTAAAAACAAATTAATGGTAACCTTGCTTTCTTCTACATGAAAGTTCAGCAGATGTGATTCGCTAAGAGACGTATCTAAGAAATTGAAATTAACCTTGCATTTTTGAAGATGAGAGTCCAACAGGCATGATTCACTAAAAAAAAATTAAATTAAAAAATAGCTAAGAATAAAACATTTCAATAGGCCTTTGATGGGGGACCTGGGATAACAGGTTCCTATCTGTAGACAGAATCTGAGATGCCAAGTCCCCATAGTGTAGGGGTTAATGCTGCTCTCCATGGTTGGAATTCAGAGTTTTGTTATTTATGTAAAACATGGTTAAAATCATGGTTCAAAACTATGAAGCGCTGCTTGCAGACAAGTAAAAAAGAGACATCACATTCGCCAATTTCTCATACTTTAATTTTACGGCCGATGATGGTGCTTGCCAACTAGTGGCACCAAATCTAACAATTTACTATCTGAGAACATAGACATATTTGGTGTCTTATCTAATGTGAACCTAGTAGCCCCCCCCCCCCCCCCAAAAAAAAAATTAAATAAATAAATAAATAAAAAAAAAAATTAAAATTAAAATCCTGGTCATACCACTACTAAGATTCCTAGTCTTTATTTAAAGCCCACCAACATTGATAAGTGCTTACCAACAAATTTATATGAGTATTGAGAAAGACTTTATAAATTGTAGGCAAGTAATGGAATATGAATTTTTGGTATATGAGTGAGTTATGAAAATCTTTGAATTAGGCTGAGATTAATTACAAATAACCATGTATGAAAAATACATAAATGTGATTAAACAAGTATAGAAGTTTGAAAGTATTGAAAAAACATGTTTTTGAGGAACAGTATCTGAAATGGAGTTACGATTTACACATGTAACGTGACAATATTGTGAAGACACATTTATATGAAAGCATTTTTTATAAAAAATGATGCATGAAAGATAACACAAATAAATGTAATGATAAAATTCATATTTAGTTTTCCACATGTGAACATTTAGTTAGTACTTTATAATACAAACACAATCTCCTCTAGAAATTTGATCAATTTTCATCCCCTAATTTCCATCCCCCAAATGAGCATTAAATACAGTGGCGTAGCACCCAGGGGGAGAGGGCATGAGGGGGCACGTGCCCCCAATAATTTTACAAAACAATAACAAAAAAACATGAGGGGAAATTCTATATAAAATAAAGAAATACACAGAGTGTTCCCCTGCCCCCCCCCCCCCCCAAAGCTGGGTTTCCATTAGAGCGAATTTCCGCGGCTAATTTCCGCCGCGAACATTCGCACGGACCAAATCAGTTTTATTCATATATTATTCATATTACATGGCGAATATTCGCAAGTGAATTTGTTCAATAATTTGCTGCGAAAAAAAAAAATTCGCCGCAGAAATTTGCTCTAATGGAAATGCAGCTTTATACAGCCCACTAAATGGCCCGTATTCACAAAGGAGGTTTGTACAAACCCCCGTTTCAAACCGCGGTTTACATCTATGGAATGCCAATTGTAAACTGATGGAGAGAGAATGTAAATTCCTTACTTGTTAACAATGTTGATGGTACACATTCTCTCTCCATCAGTTTACAATTGGCATTCCATAGATGTAAACCGCGGTTTGAACTGGGGTTTGTACAAACCTCCTTTGTGAATACTGGCCAATCTGTCCGACCATGCTATGCCACTGATTAAATATCAATTATACTTCTGGAACTAATTACTCCATTGTTTGGCTTATATAACAAGAACCAACAATGTACATACACATGTAATTAAGGCAAGAAATACTGCTAAGATTTCACCATACAAGCTTGTTCAATTTTCGAAGTACAGTCAAACCTGTTTATAGTGAACACCCAAGGCAAACAAGAAAATGGCCACTGTAGACAGGTGATCTCTATCAACAGGTTCACAACCTTTGTTTTTCTCTGTTAGGGATCACTTTTGATGGCCACTATAGGCAGGTTGGCTGCTATAGACAGGTGGCCGCTAAGACAGGTTCGACAGTAATAACAAGGCTGTGTACGAGGATAAGAAAATTGACCTTAGAGATCTTTGTCCAAAACGAAAAAAATTAATACTTTTTATGTTCATCGTTTAGTAAGGACGCCATTGTATGATACAAAATACTCTGTCAATATAAATCAAGGTTTATTTTTAAAGTTATGATTAAAAGTATCACACCTTCTGTATATTTTCTTTATATTTCAGCAGCCTCAATCGGAAATATTTCATATTGACAATTTATCATAATTGCATTTTGCAATTTAAAAAATGTAATTATTTTAAAGTATGATTTGGGTGTATAAAATAAACATCACATCCAAATGCTAAAAAACTCCATAAAAATTCCCTATCAATTGAAACATTTTTAAAAAACAATTACCTTCAGCAGATAGTTTGGAAATGATATAGAAAGCAATTTGGCAGCCACTATATAATGTTACCTGTATAAATATTCATCAAAAAAGGAAAATGTCATTGGTTTTCAGATGGCTTTAAAAAATAAGAATCAATCTGAAAATACAAAATTATAGAATACAATGAAGTACATGAAAATCTGACCATGAATATATATATAAAAAAGAAAGAACATTATCAAATTTGAAATATTTCACAATAAATATTACACAAAATTCACATGTTACAGAACAGTTTCAATCTCAGTAGCTTGTTCAACAAATCTCGTAAAACTATAGGTGCATTTAAATACTAGCCTACAATTCAGAGTTTTCAAACCGGTTTAATAGGCTGTCTTTTTCAAACGCGCACAATCATCTTTTTTTCATCTGAAATAATTATAATTGTTTTGTGTCTCCGCCCACTTCTGCAGCTGTCTGTATTCTACTGTAGTTTGTCCACGGCCCCGTTACAGAAAGATCTGCAATTGATTGTAAAGTTGCAAATTAATTGCAAGTCAAAAAATTTGAACCAATAAGATTTCCGCATTTAGTCAAATGATATGACTTGCAATTAACTGCAACTTTAAAATCGATTGCAAAGTTTCGTTTCTGCAGCGGGGCCTATATTTTTATATATAGTCTAGAGTCTGCATGACATTTTTTTTCAATTTGCCTGAAGGGGATTCTGCTAGGATCAAAACGTCAGGCCCTATATATTGACTCTCATTTAAATAATTATCCTGGAACAACTCACAAAATAGTGATAATAGTGATTCACCCCAAGCGTCGAAAGATGGAACTCTCCCTAAAGTAGCCATCATTATTATTATTATTATAACAAATTATGAGTCTAGGCTAATATTTAAATGCACCATATGAAGGCTATTGCACAACCATTGCAATTATTTTGCGGTTAAACACCCACCACAGGTAAATATACCTACCACAAATAGTAATTTTTGTATTAAAGGGATCTAGTAACAATGTCAAGATTCTTAAAACTTACTTGGTTCATATTACCAATAGAAGCATGGAACAGCTTTCAGTTTTTCAATTTTTGTTTCCGTTATAAAGATATGCATGACTGAAGTGTTAAGAGTAATAAAAATCTACTGGATATTTATAACTGTGTACAAAGGACCTATCAGATCACAGAAATTTAAATTTTATCAACTTTTTGCTAGTTTTTGCATGTATGCAAACAATGTTACTAGATTCCTTTGACAGGGTTTGATCCCATCGTTAAAGTGACTGCATTGTCATATTAGACAACATGTTTAAAGGCCTCAAACGTCAGTAGACACACCAT
Organism: Echinarachnius parma; assembly: GCA_037951105.1. Taxonomy (NCBI): domain Eukaryota; kingdom Metazoa; phylum Echinodermata; class Echinoidea; order Clypeasteroida; family Echinarachniidae; genus Echinarachnius; species Echinarachnius parma. The sequence goes on from JBAMJV010006575.1 coordinate 8,014, forward strand.
TTGCTCAGTAGCTGACACATGCACGAGGGTTGCGCAAGTGTCGCACATACACACGATCTGGGCTAGTTACACAGACATGGCCCTGCCCAGTGCGTGTTTCATAAGTGCCCTTCAGAATCGATGATGGTGTCCCTTTAATTGCTATATCATTCTTGTGAATGATAGACGTTATGTCATCTAGTAATCTTTCCTCACGTACAACTTGAAGTGGTATGATTTTGTTTTTTGTTTTAATTTTTGTAATTTTACTCCATGATAACCAATGCATTATACAAACAATTATTGGCATGATTTTTAAAGGGGGATTATGATACATTGTACACTGTTTTTTATTTCCAGGGATATTGATAACGAAACATGTCATACATTGATATTTCTACATTGAGTTCAAGGAGAAAGTTTGTTTTTTATTTTAAACAGAATGGAGTTGTTTTTTACCATTCAAATCCTATTGCACAATTAACCGTTGTATGGCAAAAAAAAAATTCTCTTATTACAATTACATTTCCATGAACTTATAAAGTACTCTTTAATTGTCCTCTGAATTAAAAGGCTTTTCAGCAACCGTTGCATTACCGTTGACATGCGTCCCAGACAGGTTTATGACCATAACCGTAATATTGTCCATGGAGCCGCGGTAAAACGCCTGCAAGACGAGGCTCTTTGCGCCGAAATGTGGCTCGCCAAGTCGCTCCTTGATGTACGCCACCGCTTCCTCGTTCGTGAACGCATCCCACAATCCATCGGTGGCGAGGATCAGGAACTGGGGGTTGTGTTCCTCCAGGTCAAAGGTGAGAATGTCCGGGTCGGCGACGACGAATTTGCGGTCCTTCAAGGGATAGTCGCCGATTGCTCGCGACGTGGCCAGGATGCCCGCAACCCGCCACACGCCGTTGAACGCGATGAATCCGCCCGCCCGCTTGATGCGCTTCCGCTCCTGTGGATGCTGGGGTTTGTGGTCGTACGAGAGGGGTAACGTGTTGCCGTCGTGATCGCACATGACACCCCTCGAATCGCCCACGTTCGCAACGATGATGTCTGTCTCGGTTTGCAAGGCCACTATAGCTGTTGAACCTGATATGGAAACAAATAAAGAAGAAATAAGGAAAGTTCAATATTATAGTCTATAATGTAGTTGGTAGGGTTAATGGATGAAGCAGAAGACTATTTGTGACCTTACACCACAAAGCGACCGTTATGTCGCTGTGGTAGTTTCTCTTTTATTAGCTAAAATAGTCAATTTGGTTTTTAAATATGTGATTTAGGATTTTCTTATTTTCTGAATAAACATATCTTAATCTACCTTCTGAAAAAATTTGAGCGTCAGAAATCGTGTTTAAATATTAATTTTTAATTTAATAAATGTAATCTTATTACAGCCCATGAATAGACACAAATCTTTTAAACGGCCCGTTTCTCCCTTATTTTAAAAATGCATCAACCATATTCCATATATTTGGCATTCATTTTGAAAGGGTTTGCTTAGTCCAAATATGACAAATTATATACCATTTTAAAGGTAATCACTTCTATTTTAATGTTATATGAAAATCAGCAAAATCAGTTTTCTCGACTTATTGGTCGTTTTGTGGTGTAAGGTCACATTTGTAGTCATTCTAGATTTGATGATGTCCGACTCGGTTTGGAAGGCCACTAGAGCTGTTGAACCTGATATAAAAAAATAAAGAGAAAAAAAAGAGGACCTAGTATATAGTCCATGATGGAATTGGTTTGTTGATGAAGTGGATGAGTAATTTACAATAATATCACATTAAACTTGTGGCAATAAATCTTCACAAACTGATTTGCTTGAAATAATGTATGACTTGTCAGCACTATACAGCTGTTGAAATGAAGAAAGAATACCATATTGGTTTATAAATAGAATAAAGTTGGATATATATAAACATCATATTAAACATAACTGTCATAATGATGTTGATCTGTTATAATGATTGATACATATGTGTGTACTTTATACTGGATGTATATTATTAAAACAAATTGTATTTAAAAGCTACTTGAAAATGGATGTGTCCATGCTGTGTTTGTGTGTGATGATTGTTTGTGTATGTGCATTACAGTGCTCAAACTAAAAATAAAAGCAAAAGAACTGTTCAAACTATTTTAAAATGTCAATTGAAAATTCTTATTCAAGACTAAAATACCTGTGTGAAAATGTTTGCATGATTCTCACTGCTATTCTTAATATAAAATGGATGACTGTTTGACGCAATTAGCTGCTTGCCTTGCTGCCTTGAGCAATATTATCCGGATCATATCACTGATCATATCAATTCAATTAGGGCATAATTCTCTAATAACTACTCTAAAAAAGTAAATGACTGGCAGTTTGACCCAATTAAATACCCAAGGTACTGCCTGGGGCATACCATACAGATCATAAAAGATAGTACAGGGTTGAAATTTAACTCTAAGTTGGACTTAAAAAGTATGGAAAGCCACTAGTTTCTTTGAAAAATTGTTGTAAAAGTTCTCTTTTAGACGCATACAATGTTGATCCAAATCATCAATATTTTCTGTTATCAAGAAGATTTCATGTTCTTGATGCATCATTTATGAAAAGTCTAACATTCTATTTTGTTTGGCTTTTGAATATTTTGTATTCCAAGGCTACATGTGCACATAGCATTCCTGAAAAGTTAGGTCCAACTTAAGAGTAAAGTTCAACTTAGAATCTTTGTGAAACACCCCCCAGGTCTTAGTTCAAAACCCCCAATGCTATACAAGATTTTGTCATGCGAGAGTGAAAAGGATGTTTAGTAAATTTTGGTCTCAATTGAGTTCAGCATGCGATCGTCTACGTCACAGCCTTCTTTATGTCACGTCACATTTTCAGATAATAATAATAATAATAATAATAAATTTCTTCTGTAGCACGTATCACACTAAGGTTAGGGTCTCTATGCACGTATAAAGAAAGGAAACATATTAGAAGGGGATAGGATGAATACAGAGATAGATTAGAGACAGAGAGGAAGAAAAAAGGCTGACACAAGTGACAATGTCAATGAAAATAATTATTTACAAAATAAGTATTTTTTAAAAATTGGTCCTAAACTTTGTAATGATAATAATTTGTAACTTGGGGAATATTTATCAAAAACACAAGAGAGATAATTGCAATTACTGCAAAGCTCCCATATTTCATGAACATGACTATCTCTGAAGTAAAAAAGAAAAAAAATGGCTTAACGCCCTTCTCTTCCTCAACCAAATGTCAATCTGCATTGCTTGGAAGTTGGAAGTTGGCGCATATGGAACCATGAGGTCATGTTGGTTCCGTAAGTGAAGGTAATTAAAGGGGACCACCAGGCAAAGAAGAACACATAATTATATATGTTTTGGTACCGTTTTGCAATATCAAATAGATACCCAACATTTTGCCAAGGGTTGTGTAATTCATAAACAAAGCAATTAATTTCCACCACTTACGGAACCACTACTATTTCCTGGTTCCGTACGGGCCAAACATTTGCGAGTGCGCCAATGCTATTCACGGGTACGTTTGGAGACAATAGAATCCCGGGCGATTCGTTCGCTCTGGACAAAGTAGTCTCGTACATGCAGACCCATGAACGCATGCTTTAGAATGGTGCTGCGTTTTCCAATTATTTTTTTTTCTTTCTGGAAACATATTTTTATGAACTTGTTGATGGAATGGAATACTAAAGATGTTACCTTTCATTTATAAGAATATTATGTTTGGGTGGTGGTACCCTTTAATTGTATTGTTTTTTAATTACACAACCATTTGCAAGGGTTGAGCATCTATAAATATCACACAACGGTACCAAAACATATAGTTAGGTCTTGTTCTTTGCCTGGTGGTTCCCTTTAAGTTATTTTGACATTTGTTCACTGTATTTTAGATTTTTGGTGACAATCACTGACAACCTGATAAATCATTTTGAATATTATACAAATCTACAGACACAAACACAAGTTCATGTGCAGAGAAACACTGACATATACACATACATACACACACATACATAAATACATACATGCATACAGACAAACGTATACATGCACACATACATACAAACAAACATACATGCACACACACACACACACACACACAGGAACAAAAATCCAAACACACACACACAGAGGAACAAACATGCAAACACACACACACAGGAACAAACATGTAAACACACACACACACAAACAGACAAAAACACAGATGCACACACACACACACACACAGACACAAACACACGCACATATGCTTCTAAGCATTTAAGCAATGTAGTTTTGGTTTAGTGTTCAAAGAAAAAAGATACTTAAATTTATTCTTTGACCACCAAGGACAATTGTTTGAAGGAATCCTATTTTTGCTCAGGTATATAGTCCTCGATCATGATGCACAAATTAATGAAATGCACACATGAAAAACATGCAACACACTACACACAAACACAACATCACTCCCAACGTTTGCAATGTAAATTTGACATTTGTGGCAAATTTGCATTGATATCACCCCTTAATTTAGACATAGATTGCTGATAATTGTTAAATTATATGCAAACATTACAAAGATGCAACACACATACGGTCACTCAAAAACAAACACAAAGTTAAACAATGTCAGTTTCAAATTCTAAGAAGTAAATTTGACATTTGGCAAATTTGCATAATTGTTAGCCCTTGGATTTTGGGACGTGGATAGCCAACTAACCGATTAATTATTCCAAAAACACCCACTCACCGATGGCATGAGGTACTCATTATGTAAATACATAATATACATGTATGTACACCACATGGCATACTTTGAGCACTAGAGGAGCGTAACCTTAGAAGTAGACATAGCAGGTGGAGGGTAGTACTTTTGAAGCATTGTTGTAGTACTTTTGAAGCATCTATCTATCTATCTATCTATCTATCTATCTAAAGAGTTCAAAAAGTTGGTCTGCGTTGGTGTGGTGAATAGTAGAAGCCCTATGGGCAAAAATTCGGAAACTATGTTTTCTTACTGTGTTTATTATTAATGTTTTGTCTATCTATTTATTTATCTATCTATCTATCTATCTATCTATCTATATATCTATCTATCTATCTATCTATCTATCTATCTATCTATCTATCTATCTATCTATCTATCTATCTATCTATCTATATATCTATCTATCTATCTATCTATCTATCTATCTATCTATCTATCTATCTACCTTTCTATCTATCTATCTATCAGGCCATAGTTCATCCAGATGTTGGACAAAGCCCTCCTCATGACATTTCCATTCTCCATTCTCTTCTATCTCTAGCTATCCTGGGCCACGCGGCAGTTCCCATGTATGATGTTAGGAACATCTCTCCATCTTTTCTTTTGCCTTCCTCTTCTTCTCTTTTCCTTCCTTGGTTGCCATTCTGTTAAATGATGTATCCATCAATTGTCCTGAAGTCTTGCTACATGTCCAGCCTATCTCCATTTGAAGTACGCCTGCATTCAAATTGTTGTACATTATACTGAGAATTGTTCTACATTGTCATTTTATCGAACTCATGAAAGTCTATCAGGGCTCTTTATTGATTTTTTTTTCTTCAGGTTTTGGGCGCATTTCATGGGGTAAATTTATATTTTTGATTTTTGATTTTATGACGATGTAGATTTTGATTCATCCAAGGAAAATAGTTCATAGAAACAAAAGTGAAACTATTTTGGGGAGTAGTACAGGTACACAACCTATCCAGGTTGCTTCTTCAGCTAAACTGGCTTGGGTAGAGACGATTACTGGTGACAAGCTGTTGGAATCACCGAGCTGAATAATCTTCTATTGTCCAAAGTTGTTATGGCGTTGAGGATTTTTGATTTTTATTTTATTTCCACAATTCATTCAAATTGCCCTGGCCATGTTCTATTTTGCCCATCATTTTGGTTTGGGATCTTGTATCAACTGATGAATTATTCCAAATAAAAACAGTAAAACGGTCCACCAAAGCACAGAGCCACAGACAATCAAGGGCATGAACCATCATCAACTGACAACTTGATTTATTATGCAAAATAAACTTGAAATAATGCACTAGCAGTGAAAACAACCTAATGGGAGAAGAGCAGTATTGGGAAACGTCCTACACTCAATTTTATAAAATATACATATGCTTTCATCACCAACCATGTAAAAGAATATAAACCTAGCACAAAAAGTAAGTCCCCCCCTTAAACAACTGCTCATAATTTCATAACCAAGAATCCTTTCAAGATTTCGTCACGCCAAAATATTTAAATGAATGAAGAAGAGCAAAGAAAATGGGATTCCAACAGGATATTTAAATGGTAGTTAGGAAAACATTGTGTAAAAATAAGAAGTAACCATTACTTCATGGTTGAGTAAGAACAAATTCAAGAGAAAATGGTCATTTTCAAAATTAGCAAAATTTATATCATTATTGCAGTTTAAAAAAAGAGTATTGAGAAATTTCAAATTGTACTGTTTTACAATTGCAATGAATGGATTTAACCACATGTGCCATTAAAAAAAAAATCAAAATATATTTAATATTCAAACAGCATTGTTTCACAATCCATAATCAATGCATTCAGCCACATGTGCTGTTTCACAACAAAGCACAGGAATGCGCAAGTTCTTGTGAATTGTTTTTTCTTTCTTTCTATAATCTGAATTTCACACATAATGTACAAAACAACTCTATAAATATTGCGGTAAAAAAAAAATCTTAACAAATTATTGGTAATGAAATTATGAGGAATTGTTTAGGGGGAGGTGGGTGGTTACAACTTACATTTTGTGTAAGGTTTGTATGTGACCTTACACCACAAAACGACCAATAAGTCGGGAAAACTGATTGTGCTGCTTTTTATGAAACATTAAAATATAAGTCATTACCTTTAAAATGGTACATCATTCGTCATATTTGGACTAAGCAAACCCTCTCAAAATGAACACCAAAGATTTGGAATATAGCTGAAGCATTTTTAAAATAAGGGAGTACGGGCCATTTAAAAGATCAGTTTCCATTAAAGCGCTGTAATAAGATCACATTTATTAGATGAAAAAATAATATTTAAACATGATTTCCGACGCTCAAAATGTTACAGAAGATAGATTAAAATATGCTTATTCAGGAAATACCAAAATCCTAAATCTCATATTATGAACAAGATTTGACTTTTTAGATAATAAAAGAGAAACTACCACAGCGACATAACGCTCGTTTTGTGGTGTAAGGTCACATATGTCAACATAAATTATACATGTACATGTAGTTAACCCCTTGCCTACGGGAACCGAGTGGGCTATGCACAAAGTCTATGGGGATTTCAGAATCTCATAGGGAACGGGTTAGTACATATGTACATGTAGATCTCTTTAACAATAGTACAGATGGTATGTAATTAAAGAGGGCTAATAAAATACATGTATAAAGAGCTATCAAATTGCATACCACTGTTACTATTCAGGTTTAATTAGTCTTGATGACTGATCAAAAAGTAATTACACATTGTACATTTACATGTACCTCTTTGTGTCTCGTCTATTACAGTACGCATGATGTATGGCCATTTGAAATGCTAATTTCTTTGAACAATAACCTCCCCATACTTTTACGTGCAATATTAATTTGCAATCATTTATAATTACGGAAATTTCTTCATTATATTCATTACATTAATTGCAACAACAGTCAAACCTGTTTATAGTGACTGCCCGAGGAAAATAAGAAAAGTGCCCCCTGTAGCCAGGTGACTGCTATATACAGGTTCCATAACATACATGTAGTTTTTGGTGGCCATTATAGGCAGGTTGGCTGCTATAGACAGGTGGCCAATAAGACAGGTTTAACTGTACCTCAAATCAGCCTGTGGGCTGCTATGGCAGTGGTTATTAACCCGATCACTACGGGGACCGAGAATTCTCGGTTCCCGATGCGCCTACTCATATACGGGAACCGAGATTTCTCGGTTCCGAGAAAGGGCTATATTAATTGCATAAACATACATGTATGCATCTTGTAAGTACAATATTATTTAGCTGAATACAAAGATTGAACCCTTGGCTACATGTATATCAAGTCTCCCAGACTCTAGTTGCGTGTTTATTGTTTTATTACAATTTTATCATGGTAATACACAAGTCTACTTTCAGGATATTCGTATACAAACCCATGCAAGCCACTTCACAGAAATTGCAGAGATTTTCACTTCGCTGAGCCTGTACTATGCATATCGATCGCCTCTATTGTGTGTACTACTTGACCAGCGAACTCACGCTAGGGCTAAAAGGGCCAAGAGTAGTGTTCACACGAAAATACACCGCGCTGGTGGAAGAAGAACAGAAATAATGTTTATCAAATCAGAATAACCTTTATTATATTTTGAAAAGTAGAGTTGCCATGCCATGAAAGAGTAGGCTTAATCTCAATTTTTGTCATGCCGTGGGTGGGGAGTAATCTAAAATGATAGTGTAGCTACTAGGGTAGGGGCAAGGGATGGGGCACAAGCCCCCCTAACAATTTGACAAAAGCACTCTCAAGTGAGATGAAAACATAACTAGAGTACAGCCCCAATATGAGGCAATACAATGCCATGGTCAACCAGATATCGATCGGTTCTTTTGTGCGCTCCCAATGCGGTAATTCGACCGGTCCGTTAACAAATCTCGTATATAGCTATTGAAGCAGTATATCAAAAGGCGTGGTAAACGGGTTAAATCAAAACAAATAAATGCATAAATTGACTTGATATCCAGTGCATCGTGCGCAAAAAAACACATTTAAATTCATCTAAAGTAGATATTAACTCTCTGGAGGACTCATACGTGCAAGAAATTTAAGTTGTAAACTATTTTAAAAGTGAATATCACAATTCCCTTGTTGAAATTCTACAAAATGGATTGTAAAGTAGGTTTTGCTTAAATCGGTAAAATGTATAAACTTATTGTGGCCTTTAGGAATAACAGTATGTATTAAAGGGATCTAGTAACTTTGTTGACATGTGCAAAAAGGGATGAGTGATTGATTACAATGTATATTGTTGTTATCTTATATGTCTACTGGGTGTTGTGTGAAAATTTCAAGTTAAATGTATATGGCCGTGTAATGAGCAAAAATGCAAAGTGATATTCACTAACTCATTGCACTCACTTTGTACACGGTTCTGAGACGATCCAGTGGATCATTTAACATCTGAACACTTCAATCGTACATATCTTTTTAACGAAAGGGAAATTTGAAAAACCAAAACCTGTCCCATGATTTTACTGTTAATACGAATACAACAAGATATGAAGGAACCGCTAGAATTCCAATTGCATTTTGAGGATTTGGACAATGTTACTCAGTCCCTTTAACCCATCCACTGCAGTAACCTGGTGTACATGTACCATGGACTACCTCAATGGGAATTACATATCTTGAAGGCAAAGGGTTATATGTACCAAACTCTTGTTATATTACAACTCAAGTACGTTATACTGTACATTATGTACATGACTGGTAGACTAACAGTTGTGACTTACAATTTACAAACTCTCGATGCCCACTAGAAAGAAGAATACTGTATATCTTCATCTAAAGTAGATATTAAAGGCCCAATCAGGATTTTTTGTTGAGAAAGGCAGTTTCAGGCAGAATATGACCATATATGTCCATAGAAATTAACAAACTAGTATACATAAACACACACCTACACATTTGCACAAACTTACATAAACTTGTCAAACACTATTTTTTGTAAACTCAAATATATTGATTCTCACAAATATGTTCACATCACCAACATATAGAGTTAGACACTGTCTAACAGTGAGAGAGATGGACACACACACACAGACACACACACACACAAACATGTGAACACTCATATATTATATACACACACTTTATACATATGTACACAATCACACATACAAACACGCACACCGGACGCACACACACCCACACACACAAACAAACAAACACATACACAAACACACACACACACACAAATACACTCTCACATACAATATCATGCTCACATTTACCACATCTAAATACACTAAACCAAATCTTATAAAAGCACACATACACAAACTGACACAATGACATACACAAACTCACACATTTGCGCAAACACAGTACATGACAGCAACCATGCTGTTTCTGTGACTAATATTAGCATTAGCATACCTCTAGTCCGATGCCCGAGGTTTAATTGAGTGTGTCAACAAACTATATGTCAGTGCCTCTGTGGGCTAAAAGGGCCAAGAGTAGTGTTCACACGAAAATACACCGCGCTGGTGGACTGTACCAAAACGGAAGAAGAACAGAAATAATGTTTATCAAATCAGAATAACCTTTATTATATTTTGAAAAGTAGAGTTGTCTGATTGCGTGCGTCAATAAAACTATAATGTATAATGTATGTCAGGGCCAAGAGTAGTGTTCACACACTATGGAAATAATGCTCATTAAATCAGAAGAACGGTTATCACACTTCAAATTTGTCTGATTGTTGGTGTCTAAAAACAGCCCTTAATTGGCAATGTTGGCAAGAAGAGGATAAAGAAGTGTTCAAATCTAGAATAGATACAGTGTACCCACTCACTCTGTAGAAAGTCTCCAAGGAGTGTTCACACACATGTACAGAAATAATTTAGAGCTCAAAACCAGCACTGGCCTGGAGCAGAGCCCCCTAAAACAAAATTTAGACAACAGCACTAGTGTGAAAAATCCTAGGTGAAATGTACATAGTGACACCATGGTGACACATCACACATTTAGATTAAATCAATATTAGTTGCACCTACTCACGCAGTAGAAAGTCTACCAAGCATTGGTCACATGATGACACACGCGGTACCCCGGGGTACCGCGTTGTGTAGCGCCATCTTGCGTCCAACCGTACCGCACCTATTGCGTTGTGCATGCAGTGCAGCGCGCGATTGTATGCACGCTATACCCACAGTACAGCCCTAAAAATTAAATAAATAATTAAACAAAATGGCAGATTTTCGTCTGGTACCCCGGGGTACCGTTTATGTAATCACATGAACAGAAATAATAGAGCTCAAAATCAGCACTGGCCTGGAGCAGAGCCCCCTAAAATAAAATTCAGACTACACCACTAGTGTGAAAAATCCATAAACATCTAGGGGAAACCTTGGTGACACATCACACATCTAGATCAGATCAACACTGCACTTACTCACACAATAGAAAGTCCATGACAGTGTTTACGTACTTACATACATAATTCAGAGTTAACAAAATAATACTGGAGTTTGCAAAATGAAATTCTGACAAAAGTGCTAGTGTGAACACTCCTACATATGATCCTAGAGATACCTTGGCGGCAGGAGGCACATTATGCATCTAGATAAGATCAAAAACTGCTCCTACTCACACAGAGTCTAGCAGTTAGTGCGCAAAGATCAATATTAAGGCATGGATGAGTTGGCTTTATCTCAAACAATGGTGTAGCAACTAGGGTGGGGGGGACATAGGATGGGGCGCATGCCCCCCCCCCCCCCCCCCCTCCCACTGCCATGCCATGAAAGAGTAGGCTTAATCTCAATTTTTGTCATGCCGTGGGTGGGGAGTAATCTGTAATGATGGTGTAGCTACTAGGGTGGAGGAAAGGGATGGGGCATAAGCCTCCCTTAATTATTTGACAAAAGCACTCTCAAGTATGAGATGAAAACATTTATAACTAGAGTACAGCCCCAATATGAGGTAATACTGGTACAATCCCTCCCCCATTATATGGTGGGGGCACAGCATGGGGCATGTATTCCCTCTCCTCAAATGTGACAAAAGTGCTCTACAAGAAAAGAGAAAAGGGAAAAATGGAAATCATACATAAATTGTGACCATAATATTATGAGGCAGGCTCCATAATATGTAGCATGCCCCCCCCCCCCCCCACCCTATCAGTGTGACCATGCTATGCTCCTAATCCCTCATGCTTGTGGGATACAGGGATGCTAGCTGGGATGCTATCCCAACATTAGGCATACTCCCTTATACTTGAGACCCCCACCCCCTCCCCACAATATGTGGTGTGTCCCCCATTGGCATGACGGTTACAGTCCGTTATTCCGAAGGTTCGTTATTCCGAAGGTTCAGTTATTCCGAAGGTTCGTTATTCCGAAGGTTCGTTATTCCGAAGGTTCGTTATTCCGAAGGTTCGTTATTCCGAAGGTTCGTTATTCCGAAGGTTCGTTATTCCGAAGGTTCGTTGATCCGAAAATAAAATCGGGTTCGTTATTCCGAAGGTTCGTTATTCCGAAGGTTCTTTGATCCGAAAATAAAATCGGGTTCGTTATTCCAAAAATTAAATCGGGCTTGTTATAATACTATAGTTTGTGTTTTGTTTATTTAATTTACAACCTGCATTAAGCATACCCCTCCCCCTTTCCCTCCCTTGGCCAGACCAATCAAACATTTAAGTTTATTTTATCTCTTTATATGAAATTATAGCATTATAACAAACCCAAATTCATTTTCGGATTAACGAACCCGATTTCATTTTAGGAATAGCGAACCTTCGGAATAACGAACCCTCGGAATAACGGACCTTCGGAATAACGAACCTTCGGAATAACGAACCCGATTTCATTTTAGGAATAGCGAACCTTCGGAATAACGAACCTTCGGAATAATGAACCTTCGGAATAACGAACCTTTGGAATAACGAACCTTCGGAATAACGAACCTTCGGAATAATGAACCTTCGGAATAACGAACCTTTGGAATAACGAACCTTCGGAATAACGAACCTTCGGAATAATGCAACAAATGTTCGAATTAACGAACCCTATTTCATTTTCGGATTAACGAACACTCAGGTATAGGAAATTTGCGTGTTCGGAATAACGAACCTTCGGAATAACGAACCTTCGGAATAACGAACCTTCGGAATAACGAACCGCACCCGGCATGACGTCCCCCTACCCCACTATCAGTGAGACCATGCTACGCTCCTGATCCTACATGAGGGATGATGGGATGCTCCTTATCCTAGCCCTAACACCCCCCCCCCCCACACCACCACATTATGCAGCATGTCCCCCATGGGGTATCAGGCATGGCATACTCCATCATGCCCCCCCCCCCATCCCCCCTCCCCCCTTCCCAATCAGTGAGACCATGCTATACTCCTGATCCCACATGCCTATGGGATGCAGGGATGCTCCTTATCCTAACCCTAATACCCCCCCCCCCCCCCCACCACATTATGCAGCGTGTCCCCCATGGGGTATCAGGCATGGCATACTCCATCCTGCCCCCCCATCCCCCCCCTCCCCCCTTCCCAATCAGTGAGACCATGCTATACTCCCGATCCCACATGCCTATGGGATGCAGGGATGCTCCTTATCCTAACCCTAATACCCCCCCCCCCCACCACATTATGCAGCGTGTCCCCCATGGGGTATCAGGCATGGCATACTCCATCCTGCCCCACCCCCCCTCCCCCTTCCCAATCAGTGAGACCATGCTATACTCCTGATCCCACATGCCTATGGGATGCAGGGATGCTCCTTATCCTAACCCTAATACCCCCCCCCCCCACCACATTATGCAGCGTGTCCCCCATGGGGTATCAGGCATGGCATACTCCATCCTGCCCCACCCCCCCTCCCCCTTCCCAATCAGTGAGACCATGCTATACTCCTGATCCCACATGCCTATGGGATGCAGGGATGCTCCTTATCCTAACCCTAATACCCCCCCCCCCCCCCCACCACATTATGCAGCGTGTCCCCCATGGGGTATCAGGCATGGCATACTCCATCCTGCCCCCCCCTCCCCCCCTTCCCAATCAGTGAGACCATGCTATACTCCTGATCCCACATGCCTATGGGATGCAGGGATGCTCCTTATCCTAACCCTAATACCCCCCACCACATTATGCAGCGTGTCCCCCATGGGGTATCAGGCATGGCATACTCCATCCTGCCACCCCCCCCTCCCCCCCCCCCTTCCCAAACAGAGAGACCATGCTATACTCCTGATCCCACATGCCTATGGGATGCAGGGATGCTCCTTATCCTAACCCTAATACCCCCCACCCCCTCCCCACAATATGTGGTGTGTTCCCCATTGGCATGACGGTTACAGTCCGTTATTCCGAAGGTTCGTTATTCCGAAGGTTCAGTTATTCCGAAGGTTCGTTATTCCGAAGGTTCGTTATTCCGAAGGTTCGTTATTCCGAAGGTTCGTTATTCCGAAGGTTCGTTGATCCGAAAATAAAATCGGGTTCGTTATTCCGAAGGTTCGTTATTCCGAAGGTTCGTTATTCCGAAGGTTCTTTGATCCGAAAATAAAATCGGGTTCGTTATTCCAAAAATTAAATCGGGCTTGTTATAATACTATAGTTTGTGTTTTGTTTATTTAATTTACAACCTGCATTAAGCATACCCCTCCCCCTTTCCCTCCCTTGGCCAGACCAATCAAACATTTAAGTTTATTTTATCTCTTTATATGAAATTATAGCATTATAACAAACCCAAATTCATTTTCGGATTAACGAACCCGATTTCATTTTAGGAATAGCGAACCTTCGGAATAACGAACCCTCGGAATAACGGACCTTCGGAATAACGAACCTTCGGAATAACGAACCCGATTTCATTTTAGGAATAGCGAACCTTCGGAATAACGAACCTTCGGAATAATGAACCTTCGGAATAACGAACCTTTGGAATAACGAACCTTCGGAATAACGAACCTTCGGAATAATGAACCTTCGGAATAACGAACCTTTGGAATAACGAACCTTCGGAATAACGAACCTTCGGAATAATGCAACAAATGTTCGAATTAACGAACCCTATTTCATTTTCGGATTAACGAACACTCAGGTATAGGAAATTTGCGTGTTCGGAATAACGAACCTTCGGAATAACGAACCTTCGGAATAACGAACCTTCGGAATAACGAACCGCACCCGGCATGACGTCCCCCTACCCCACTATCAGTGAGACCATGCTACGCTCCTGATCCTACATGAGGGATGATGGGATGCTCCTTATCCTAGCCCTAACACCCCCCCCCCCCCACACCACCACATTATGCAGCATGTCCCCCATGGGGTATCAGGCATGGCATACTCCATCATGCCCCCCCCCATCCCCCCTCCCCCCTTCCCAATCAGTGAGACCATGCTATACTCCTGATCCCACATGCCTATGGGATGCAGGGATGCTCCTTATCCTAACCCTAATACCCCCCCCCCCCCCACCACATTATGCAGCGTGTCCCCCATGGGGTATCAGGCATGGCATACTCCATCCTGCCCCACCCCCCCTCCCCCTTCCCAATCAGTGAGACCATGCTATACTCCTGATCCCACATGCCTATGGGATGCAGGGATGCTCCTTATCCTAACCCTAATACCCCCCCCCCCCCACCACATTATGCAGCGTGTCCCCCATGGGGTATCAGGCATGGCATACTCCATCCTGCCCCACCCCCCCTCCCCCTTCCCAATCAGTGAGACCATGCTATACTCCTGATCCCACATGCCTATGGGATGCAGGGATGCTCCTTATCCTAACCCTAATACCCCCCCCCCCCCACCACATTATGC